>CATIWQ010253191.1:0-37467 GCA_949673415.1 Euphorbia schlechtendalii | reverse complement strand
GACCGTGATATGTGATTCGCGACCGTGAACCTTTGATTGGCAGATTTCTATTTCTAAAGTGAACATGTCATGACTGCGAGGTATTATCGTAATCGTGAATTGAGTTTTCTTCAGAAATCTCCTTGAACTTTCACCGATCTTCGATAGCTTCGATTCTAAGCCAAATCTTCAAGTTCCACCGCATCATTTTGCACCTTTTTCACTCTTTTTTCATAGAATTCCACTTTAGTTCATTTTACTCCCAAGATTTTACTTAGTATCTGCATTTGCATAAAAAAACAACTACATACCACGTGAAATCTTTTATATGAAGTATAAAAATGACTATAACTATAGTGTTTATATTATAAAATTATAATGATAATCTGTTGCGTATCAGTTTGCGAGTTATAACGGTCATTATTCTGCCATGTCACGATCGCGAAGGCCAGTCGCGATCGTGACTCTCCTCACGAAAGAAATAGAAACTTTTATTCTTCAATGATCAGGAGCGCGAGATATGTCGCGATCGCGAACCTCTTTATCCTTCAAATTTCTTCAATTTTTAAACTTGCACCTATAAGCACTTAGAAACACAAACACAAACACAAATTGTTAAATATAAAAAATAAATATTTACTATAGTACCTAGAGAATTCATGGTGAAGATAGTAATTGAACATCGACGTCTTGGTGTTCAAATAATTTTTCATTTATAAAAACAAAGACTTACAAACAAATAAGCAAACAAGCAAGCAAACAAACTACTAAACAAACACAAAACCTAAAATCTACCTATACAAATTTTTCTAAAAGGAAAAAAGACATGAAATTTATTTAGGGGGGAGTGATTCTATCATCCAATTAATTTCATAAGTAGATTCCCTTAAATCTTGCTCAGTATCAATCAGTAAAGCATGAACGTCTTCGATTTTTCTACGGATTGAAACTTGTCCTTTTATAAGATCAATTAATCTTTGATGGAGATTGGAGTCTCATCTGATTTCTCCTTGTCTATTTTCCCTCTCTCTTTCTCTATCTACTTCCACCCTTTCTTCCCATGGCTTCTAGCCATAAGTTATTCTATCTTCTCCAATGTTCCTTATTAAGAAATTTTTCTAAAAGAAGGCTTCCATTGTTAACTCCGAAATTACGTCCTCACTATTGAAAATTTCTGTAAAATAAGGTAATCTCCCTACTTGGCCCAACAGATTTGCCATTGTCCGATACCCATATTCAGTTAATTCAGGATTTCATGAGCGTCTCCATCATAATCCCAGAGACATGGACAGGAATGCCCTCCAGAATTGCTTCCAAAACAAACAATTCTTCAGGAATGACAATATCAGAGTTTGATCTACCAAACAACTCACCACTTAAGTAAAAGTGTAATGCCAACAAACAAGGATCACAAATCAACCGGCTATAGGTGAATTCTTGTTCGTAATCATTTTGGCCCCGTCAAATGATTCGATGCTGGTACAGGATTCCAACCAAGAGGCATCTTATAGAAACAATCTTTTGGAAATCCCAAATACTTCTCCAAAGCTTTCCTTGTGATCTTATACTCTTTCCCACGGTGGCGATAGACTAGACAATTTTGTTTATCATTCCTCCAAGCCATCGTGACCAGCATTTCCATGCAATCACTCAAACTATTTTCAAGGATCAGGTTGGAGTAAATGACAAAATTAAGTACTCAAAGATAGTACATAACTCTGTCAAAAATACCCAAATGAATAAGGCTATTCCTATGAATTGTATAGGAACTCTTGAATTCAGCACCTCGGATCATTTCATAATGATCCCCATCTTCTTCTGAATAGATTGGGAATGGTTCTTCGTACCACTCCTGGATATTCTTTGGTTGAAAAATACCAGTTCTCGCCGGATAAACCATTTGGATAAAAGAAAATTTGTAAGAAATGAAAGGAAAATTGATTTGGAATAAGTTTTGATTTGAAAGGAAGAATTTTGATTGAATGTGAAGATGATTGATGAATAGACATGCATCAATTTTATAGAGATTAGTGGAAAAATTGTCAAATAACTGCCCAACCGTTGCAGTTATCGAACAGGTTGCGATCGCAAAGATAAGTCGCGAGCGTGACTACAGAATGTTTGAAAAATAGAAAGTTTATAGAGGAATTCATGAGCGCAATAGACAATCACGAACGTGAATAGGAAAAATAGAAGAGAATCTTCTATTTGTCAAGAATTAAGAAGGAAAATTATGATGTATCACCCGAAAGATGATTATTTCATAAATTTTTCGTATCTAGAATAAAATTTTGAAAATTGTATAGAATAGGAAACAAAAAAAATAAACAATATCTTTAGAACTTACTTGGCTTCCCAACAATATCTTCAAAATGAATTTGCCTTCCTTGGCAATGGCGCCAAAAACTTTTTCGCCACTTTTCTACTAACAAGTTTAATAACTTAATCACAAGACTTGGCTACACTTGTTTTCAAAGAATTATACCAATAATAATGCCAAAAACTTGTTCACATAAACTATAGGTGTTTGTCAATACCTCTTATCACATAGAAAAATGATGATAACTGCAAGTATACAGTTACGATGTAGTTTTAAAAGATATCGAACCAACAGGGAAGGAGTTTGGTTTAAAGATAAACTGGGGAAAAACAAAGTAAAATAAAAATAGATTAGAGTTTTTTATTGATAGGAAGATTAGAATGAAAAGTTGAGTAAATATAGATGTGATAGATTAGAGACTCTAAATTAATAGATTTTCACTACGAACAAGTATAGCATAGAAAATATGCAAGATCAACAAAGATGTTATGACACACTAGACTAATCTAACAAACCGGTTCAACATACTCAGATGTTCAATAATTCACCGCAGAGCAACACATGAAATAACTTTTCTAAACCTAGTGCAAACGAGATAAGACTGTTATATAAACCTAGACAACATCAATACTATGCTTAGTACAGGTCGCTCTCACATAGCCACATTTAGCAAGTTACCATTCCAAAAATGTTGGCTCACTAAACAACGTTATATCACAGATCCAGTGATTATACATGATATTGTTAACCCTGAAACTACTCGGCCCGTACAGAACCTCTGCTAGGATGCTATTCTTTACGAATATCGAACAAACAAATATTGAAGAATGAAAAATTTTATTGATAAGTGATTTGCAAGTACACTTATACAACAATCGCTCGAGAATATAGAGAAATCTAGTGATCAAAAGAAGGATTCGAATCACTTAAACATTTTCTCGCTAACACTTAAGATCGTAGCGAATCTAACTATACACACACTATACGTAACCCTTTTTTCTCTACACTTCCTTCATTGTACTGAAGGCATACGAAATTGGTTGGTATTCGAGCCCTATTTATAGAGTTTGAAGGGTTGTGTCTATCCAAACGAAGAGTCACATCCATTGGTGAAAGATTGCATCTCTTCAATGTGATTGGTTGAGATGCTTTGATTTAATCCACAATGGATTGGCACCATTTCATGATTGGTTGACTCCTGATAAGTGTCTTTTCATTGGTAGTTGATGGCGGTTGATCATGCTTATCTGGTGGTTGTTAGTTAAGAAGATAATACCAGAAAACCGTCCATGTCGTGACCGTGATATGTGATTTGCGACTGTGAACCTTTGATTGGTAGATTTCTATTTCTAAAGTGAACATGTCACGACCGCGAGGTATTGTCATGACCGTGATTTGAGTTTTCTTCAAAAATCTCCTTGAACTTTCACCGTTCTTCGATAGCTTCGATTCTAAACCAAATCTTCAAGTTCCATGCATAATATTGCACCTTTTTCACTCTTTTTTCATAGAATTCCACTTTAGTTCATTTTACTCCCAAGATTTACCTAGTATCTGCATTTGCATAAAATCCAACTACATACCACGTGAAATCATTTATATGAAGTATAAAAATGGCTAAAACTATAGTGTTTATTGTATAAATTTATATGATAATAAGTGTAATTATACACTTATCATACATATACTCATGTCTAAATAAATTCTATCTTATATCTAGGTTAAACAATTAATCTGAACATAAACCTTCGCTCAGTTCTTGATAACAAATTAGATGGTTCGAACTTTACTAAATTGTTTAGGACGGTAAGGATAGTCCTTAGATCCGAAAGGATAACTTATGTTTTAGATGAGCCCATGCCTGAGGAGTTTGATGCTGAAACCGATACCAATGAACATGAGGCATGGGAGAATCACAGAAAGGATTGTGAAATAGCAGCATGTATAATGTTGGCAACCATGAATTCTGAGCTTAAAAAATAGCATGAGAGTATGGATCTTGACATCGTGATTCTCCATCTTTGTGAGCTCTTCTCAGAGCAGGCCAGATCCGAGAGATATGATATGTCAAAACTCTTATTCCGAATGAAGATGTAGGCTGGCACTTCAGTACCACAACATGCTCTTAAGCTATTAGGTTATATAGAGAAACTAACTCGACTAGGTTTTGTGATGGATCACAAATTACGTGTGGATCTGATTCTTGTTTCATTAACTGATATTTATTCTCAATTTGTGACTAATTATTATATGAATAAGATCCATGCCACACTGCCCGAGTTGGTCAACATTTTGAAAACTGTAGAGCCTAAGATTCGAAAGGATCCTTGGCATTTATCAAATCCGTCAAAAATAAATTTATGAACCCTTTACACCGATACAATTAGATTTTTTAGTAGTGGTAAGCGGGATCATCTCCTTAGGGACTTACGTAACTGATTTTATTCGTTTGAATGACCAGTAAATTATAATGAAAAATTGAAATTGGGGGTTTGAAATTGTTTAGAAAGCAACAGTAAATAAATTTGAAAAGTCGAAAATCGAAGGAATTAAGAATTCAATTGGGAAAAGTCTTCCGACCAAGGAATACTTTCAGCTTTATATCAACCGATCACATGCACAATACTTGAATTTCTTGAATCAATCAGTCAGTCAGTTTAATCATGATAACATGATTAATAAAATCTCTTACAAATATGAGAATGATAGTAGATAGATAAATCATTTACTCTCAATTTTGAAACGCACTTGCAGATAGCTGACAAGGTTTAATTCCAAAGAGGCTTTACACTTAAGAACCAACTTTAATTCAAAACTTTACGATAGCATAAAGAAAAGATTTAATTCAAATCTAACCACGAATCTTTAGAAGAGTTCGTTTGTTACAAATTTTCTATAATGTCATGATAGCATAAACATAATAGAATAACAATATGTTCATCCTTTCGATAAACAACAACTGGTTGAATTGATGAAATAAAAAAGGTAAACAATAGGAATATTGCTGGTATGGACTCGAAAATTGAAATTCAAAATACATATAAGAACAAGCCTCACGATCGATAGTAGCTTCAAGTAATTCCCTTAGTCGAAAGAACGATAAACTTAGCTATGCATAGCTTGATTAAAAGCTAAAATCGACATTCAAAATTAATAAAAGTAAAATAATTAAAATCAAAAAGTTATTATTTGCAGCTTAGCTAAAAATCAAGATCCTCTAGTCTGCCAGGATACAAGTCCCCAAATAGGATAGAAAATCTGATCTCCTAATTAGGCAAGAAGTCTACCTTAATCAAAATATTAAAATCTTTTAGTCTAAATTCCTAACTTATCTAATAAAAATAGAATAAATAAAAATAATAAAATAGGAAGTCCCTAATTAAGCAGTTAGTCTTCTATTGGAATCCAGTTGATCGATTAATTCTAGATTTGCCTCTGTACACAGCCTCTCAACCTTGACTCCAGGCTAACTTCAGATAGCTGCTGCCTTTTAACTCTAATGTTAACTTTGACTCCAAGCTAACCCCATTTCCTTGAGATTTCTTCACAGAATTGCCCAACACCTAAATATACATAGTTTAACCACAAAATCAGTGGTAAACCATTCCAATATATAGGACAATTGATGATAAAACATGCTAAATATGCAAGCTATCAATCCTAAGGCTTTACTTTTGGTTGAAAAAGTTAAGCCTTCCAAGGTTAGGTCTCGTTTTTGGAAAGTACCTGAGTGCCAAGAAGAAAATCAGTAAAAAGAAGAAAAGTAAGAAAAGAACTGCAAATGTCTACTTCCGATATCGCAGGGCCGGCCACTGAAAGAAGGATTTCAAGGTTCAGATTTTTGAACAAGTGAAGAAGAAGCCAAGTGAGGCATTTACTTTAAGTATGTTCATGATAGAGAGTTTCTCTATAGTTCCCTATGAGTCTACTTGGTTATTAGATACTGGTTGTGATACTCATATCTGTACTTCTGTGCAGGGATTGCGGAACAGTAGGAGGCTTGCAAAGAGGGAAATGGACATAAGAGTTGGAAATGGAGCACGGGTTGTTGCAACAGCTGTAGGGACATATAGCCTTCGTTTGCCTAGTGGCCTAGTTTTAGTTTTGAAAAATTGCTATTATATTCCTGATATCAATAAGAATATTATTTTTGTTGTACATTTTGCAATAGAAGGATTTGAAATTTTATTTTCTAATAATAAATGTCAAATTCAGCGTGTTAATATTCTTTATGCTTGTGGAATATATGTGGATGGCATTTATGTTCTAGTAACTAAAATTGAATTCTGAATATGAACATTGTTAAGATATCAATATTAGATAATGAGAAATCCTCATACTTATGGAATTGTCGTCTAGGCCACGTAAATGAGACTCACTTACCTAAGTTACACAAATGTGGAGACTTGGGCCTAATGGAATGGGAATCCTATGGTGTGTGCGAACCTTGTTTAAAAGGGAAGATGACTAAGAAACCTTTCAAAGTAAAGGGTTAGCATGCCACTAGTACTTTAGAAATAATACATTCTGATGTACGTGGTCCAATGAGTGTTAAGACACATGAGGGTTTCGTCTACTTCATAACCTTTATCAATGATTACTCGCGATATGGTTATTTGTACCTTATGAGGTACAAGTCTAAAAGTTTTGATAGATTCAAAGAGTACAAAACTGAAGTAGAGAAACATCTTAGAAAAGTATCAAGACCCTTCGATTTGATCGAGGTGGTGAATACTTAAACCAAGAGTTTCAGAATTATCTAAGGGATAATGGTATTTTATTCTTGTGGACAACTACTTATACACCCCAACACAATGGAGTGTTAGAAAGGAGGAATCGAACCCTACTCGATATTGTTCGATCCATGATGAACCAAGTAGAACTCAATAGATCCTTTTGGGGTTATGCACTTGAGAGCGTAGTTTATATTCTAAACAGAGTGCCCTCTAAATCAGTTGATCAAACATGATAAGAAACCCGCTCTTTCTCACCTGAGAGTTTGGGGATGACCTACTTATGTCAAGAGGACAAATTCAGATAAGTTAGGTGTTAAGTCTGATAGATGTCTTTTTGTAGGTTACCATAAGGAGACTATATGGTATAACTTTTATGATCCCAAGGAATAAAAAGTCCTTGTTTCCAGAAATGCTTAATTTCTCGAGAAGGAGCATATACTTGCAAATGCTAGTGGGAGCAATCTTGAGTTAGGCACTCAAGAAGATCAAATAGATAGTCAACTCATTATACCTACACCTATTACATAATATAGTGTAAGCATGTAAAAGCTTATTATAACACTGACATTACATAGGTTAGGCCGGGCTCTAATAACTCCTGAGCGATACGGGTTTCTCATCACTAATGATAAACATCGCTTCCTTATGGAAGATGATGAGCCTAGGACTTACAAGGAGGTAATGAAAGGTTCAGAGTCCAATAGATGGCTTTCAGCCATGAGATCAGAGTTGGACTCCATGTATGAAAATCAAGTATAGAGCTTGATTGATGCTCTAAGTGAGATTAGGCCCATAGGATGTAAGTGGGTTTTCAAGAAGAAAATTGACATGGCCGGTAACATAGTTACCTATAAAGCAAGGCTGGTTGCAAAAGGGTATAGTAAAAAAGAAGGCATTGACTATGACAAAACCTTTTCACCGGTGCCCGTGCTAAAGTCTATCAGGATACTCCTTGCGATTATGAGATTTGGTATATGGATGTGAAGACAACATTCCTTAATGGGAATCTGGATAGGGATGTGTATATGGCACAACCTGAGGGTTTTACATCCAAAGATGGCTCAAAGGTATGCAAGTTGTAGAAGTCCATTTATGGACTTAAGCAAGCATCGAGGAGTTGGAATATTAAGTTTGACAAGATAATATGAGAAATTGATTTTGTGTCAAACAATAATAAGCCCTGTGTATATAAGAAGGTTAGTAGGAGTGTAATTGTTTTCCTCGTATTATATATTGATGACATATTATTGATAGGAAACGATATTCCTTTTCTTCAGACAGTTAAGTCATGGTTGTTAAAGAAGTTCTCCATGAAAGACCTTGGAGAAGCTGCCTTTATACTTGGTATAAAGCTTTACTGAGATACATCCAAAAGGCTGCTAGGTCTTTCACAAAGTACATACATAGACAAGGTTTTGGCTAGATTTAACCTTGTGCAGCCAAGACAGGGTTATCTCCCAATGTCTCATGGGATTAACCTTTCTAAATCTAAGTGTCTGAGAACACAAGAGGAGAGACTGCACATGAATGGAATACCCTATACCTCAGTGATAGGGTCCATCATGTATGCTATGGTATGCACTTAGCATAACATCTCACATACATTGAGTGTCACGAGTAGATTTCAATTTAACCCAGGCGAGAAGCATTGGATGGCCGTTAAAACTATCCTCAAGTACTTACGTAGGACTAAGGATATGTTTTTAGTATATGGAGAAGGTGATCTCACTTTGAAGGGATACATCGACGTGAGTTTTCAATCTGTCAAGGAAGATTATAAATCCCAGTTAGGTTATGTGTTTATGTTAAATGGAGGGGCGGTTGTTTGGAAGAATTTCAAATAGGATATGATTACCGACTCAACCTCGAAATTTGAGTATACAGCTACTTCAGAAGCTGTTAACCAAGCTGTTTGGCTTAAGGGATTTATTGGTGATCTAGGTGTGGTATCCAACATAAATCCAGTAGAGGTCTATTGCGATAACAATAGGGCTATTGCTCAAGTAAATGAACCAATTTTCGTCAAACAAATAGACATGTACTTAGAAAATACAATCTCATTTAGGAGATGGTAGCTAAGAAAGATATAAATTTAGAATACATCATGACAGATCAGAATCTAGCAGATGGCTAACTAAGCCATTGACTCAAGTTAAACAGGACCAGCATGTTAGTGAGTATGGCATGAAGCACATGGGCAATTGCTCTAGTGCAAGTGGGAGATTGTTAGACATGATATATGCCCTAAAGGCAATTAGGACGATATATCTTTATTAACTATAATGTACAAATGGTTTCAAATTATTATTAACAATAATTAAGGTACTTTGTTGCTTATCAATGCTTTCTGTTTATTTATGTATCTCGCTAATATCATTTATGTATAGTATTAAATATGTATATGCGTAGTGATAAGGTAAAGTCCATGACTACTTCATAGAGTAAAAGTGTGTGGACACAGTGGGAGCTATGTAGTGTGAGAATTGCACATACGTGTTACTATGAATAGTCTAAATATCCCTAGTCATAGTTTCATTGAGACTGGACATCAGTGGAATGAATAAATTAGCATGTGTAGGCTTACTCCTTGGATTAGATCCAAGCAGCTGATCTCACGAGCTGAAGGTGGTACCTTGAGTAAACACATGGATGTATTCGGGGTAATACATTGAAGACCACTCTAAGACACACACTCAAAAATAACTATATCCATGTGTTGGTGTCATCTCTTATTCCAGTAGCAGTACAAGTATCCTCAGACCTGAGATACTGGTTACCTTGTGTAGGAGTTGCTATACTTTAGGTTATACTTATTCATAACCTGGCTATCAGGATGACAAGGGTGATTACAGGTATAGTGATGATCACATGTTGGTAAGCCGAGTAGTCAAGATGGGATCCATCACTCATGATATAGTGATATAACGGGAGATGTACCTTAGAGCCCCTTATTGAAGTGACAAACTCATAAACCTCTTATCAGAGTAAAAGATTGATAGAACATGTTTCTAGTGGTGTTCTTTGAGAATAAGTCTAATTCCAGGATAGCTACGGCTATTATATGAGCTAACACTTAATCCTAGCTCAATAAACTAGATAGTACTTAACCTGATGGAAGGAGTGTATTGTATTGGTTACCACTGCAGAACCAGATCAAGTGACAAGCATGTGGATGTTCCAAGTATCGGGTGATTAGACACCTATGCTAGAAAGCCCATTTGATCGTCTAGAGCCATCGGGTTCCATGTAGATCAGCAGCACTGAGCCTAAAGGTTCCTCGATAGGAAGCCAAGTTTATGTTAACCTTTAGCATCTCAATACTTTGGGATCCTACGAGGTCACACACTTTGGGTTTTTATCAAACTAAGTAAAGAACCTATAGACTGGGTCTATATTGAAATATAAGTTGTCGAATTCGTTAGAAGAATTATAAATTGGTTGGATAGAATTAATAATTAAAGAGAAAAAGGAGAATATTGGGAAAATTGAGCAGAGCGAAGTAAGGGATTTTTTCCCATTATGAGTGGGCCCCAAAAGAACATGGGTTGTTCGAAGTGGGGCCTGCATGGCTGCCTCATGAGCTAAGAAACTTGTAGGTCATTAGCACGTGGGCTAGGCCCACATGAGCTAATGAGAAGCAGGCTTGCTTGCGGGATAACTCGCAAGCTTGGCTTGCGGGGCAAGGTAAGCCCATTAGAGCTTACCTTGGAAGCTGCTGCACAGCCCATATAAGAAGGTTGTGAGTGCAGGTCAACCTGCGGGGAGCCAGAGCTCCACACGTCGACCCGCGGTTAGGATGGGATTTATCCCATCCCCACATTGCTAATTGAGGGGAGTTTTGAACTCCCCTCCCACTATAAATAGTGGTTCCCATTCCCCTTTTTCAATATATTTCCACTCAGCCTTTTCTCTCTAAGTTCGACATCTCTTTCCTCTTTTGTTGTGCGAGATCCTTCACAAGTTTTTCCAAACAACTAAGAATTCTTTTGAAGGCTAATGCTATTTGAAGTGAGCCTTCCCAATTTATATTTTTGGGTTGGTCTTCAAGCGATCTAGTAGCTGCTGTTTGCTAATGGGTTCTTCCTCAATGAAGTTTTGGTCGGTGAAGATCCGTGTGGATCAATCATAGAGGCTCTCTTAGTTTGGAAGCTTGTGCTAATGAAGTTCTACCGAATTGCTCTAAGGGAACATCGTCACCAAAAGAGAGAAAGCACACATTAACTTGTAATGCTCTAAACTTAGATGCTAGGTTTCTTTTATAAGCTTTATAAACCTAAAAGAATCCATGGAACATTTTAACTTAGATTATATCAATCATGGCATGCTTAGGAGATCTTTAGGTTAATTTTAAGTTTTGAAATTCTTCCTTGCAGCGATTGCATGTTCAAATACTATCTTGATTAACTAGCACGAGGAAAATACCGAGAATAAAAGGGTAGTCAAGTTCGTTTGGATGGACCATTAAATGGTTAGACCTGATTACAAGTTAAAGAGGAATCAGGGAAAATGTGCAGTGTGCGGGGCAAGGGAATTTTCCCATTATGTGTAGCCCCCGTGAACATGGGTTATTCATGAGAAGGGGCTAGCGTGGTAACCTTGCAAGCACTGAAAGAGTGCTCGCGGGCCGCCAGCATGCGCTAGTGCATGTTGGTGGTCTATAGGCCTGCAAGAGCTTGGTAGCGCTTGTGTGGGCATATAATGAAAGCCCACTAACATAATGTGCAAGCGGGCTTGCGAGCCCCTTGTGGGCTTCGCATAGCCCACTGAAGTGGGCAATGCGCGTAGGTCAACCCGTAGAGCTTGGGGCTCCGCACGGTTGACCCGCATGTGGGATGAGGATTTCCCCATCATACATTACTTAAAAGGGAGCATTTTTGCCCTCCTTACTCTTATAAATAGGTTCCTTTCCTCTTATTTTCAAAACACTTAGTTTAGCATTCTCTAATGAACTTGACTCTTTTTCATGCGAATTGTTTTGAGAACCTTCACGAGTTTCTCATTTATTTACGAGATTTCTTTTGAAAGCTTATTCCTATGGAAAAGAGCCTTCACAATTATTTTCAGGTTGGTCTACGAGTGGTCTAACATCCACTTTTAACTGACAGTTTCTCCCTCCTTGTGAGGTTTTAGTCAGTTGGGTTCGTTCGGACTACTTATAGAGGTTATCCTAGTTTGGAGGCTATTCCTAACGTACCTCTATCTGATTGGTTTAAGGGATTGCTCTACCACAACAATGGAAGTCACATATCAACTGGTAATGCACTATATAATAAGTTTTATAGGCCTAATGCATCTATGGAATATTTTAATTAAGATTATATCAATCATGCCATTCTTAGGATTTCCTTTTAGGTTAATTTTATGTTTTGAAATTCCACCATGCTAGTTCACATGTTCATTACTTGCCTAGATTAACCATCAAAAGTTAGTTTAAACTTGACTAAATCATGCCATATCTGATATGCCCACCAGTTATGAAACATCAACACCCCGGTAAACCACTTACTCTTTATTTGGCCGTCAAAGAATCGTCAACAAGGAGAATAACTAAATTGATAAGAAAAGTATGGTATTAAGCACCATCACTCATCACCGTATATACCCCAAATTGATCAAGAAAATGCTGAGTGAAGAAGCAATTAAAGTCATGGACATAGATAACAACATATTTTACAATCAAATCAACCAAAATAGACTAATAACTATCACATCTAAATAATGTAAAAAGTAGTTTCAACAAAAAATATGTGATTACCCTGTCAATTAGCACTCTGTTACTTTAATAAAAATTAGGGCCTCTTTTCAAAACATAAAAAGAATAGTTCGATGAGTTGAAAAAATGAAAAGGGCAACTCAGGATAAGCTTAGGACATCAAGAGAAAACAACAAGTATATTAATTAAAAATATGAAAAGGCTATTTAAATTTTAGGAATCAAACCAATTGAAACATTTGAACCCTTGTTAAGTTTATCAATGAATTATCATTTTTGTTGAATCTTTATGCACATGTTAATTTTAAGTGTGTGCATGCCAATGGTAGAATATCGCAAAGTAAGCATCACATTACATCGTAGTTAATGATAAAAATAAAAAATAAAACAAAAAAGAAATTAGATAGGTTGAAAATTCAAAAAGGATGGTCTATGAAAGAAATGAGTCTATTTAATTGAAAACTTGAAAGGGTGGTACAAGAAAAAGTTAAGGCAAGGTTCGAAAGATTGAAAAATCTTAATGGCGATTTATGTAGAAATTAGAACCAAATAAATATCAAATGCATCACCTCCTTCTTGGAATGGCAAAGGACATCATCCGTCTCCCCCAAGACAAAGGAAGATTATCTTTTGGATTTAGTAGAAAGGATCAGGATAATGAGAAGCTCAACATCATCAACGTGGATCAAGATCAACGTCAACATCACTAATGCAATACGAAAGAAGAATACAAGTGTTAAATAGTCAAAGACTTCAAACTTAATTGACTCTAATCTAACCATAAAATTGAAATTTGACTCGCACCCACATCCACCAGCATTCCAAAGGAGTCATGTCTCCATAACTTGACCATTAATAATAATGTGGTCATGGAAGGCCCAACAAGATAAATCCTAGGGGAACCTATGGACCAACGTTAGATGGTATAAACACAGAAATATTTGGAAAGCTTCACACACAATAAAGTTTCCACGACTAGCCAAGCCATGATTTATGCATGAATAGTATTTAAGATATGATGTATGCTCGTTTGTTGCAGGCATTATTGACTTTGGAATAATACACATACATACACAACATATCACTTATAGGTAAAGACGATGTTATATCTAGATAATGACATTTTGGTGAGTGAGAAGCTCTACCTCCACATGAGAAACTTGAGAGAATCAAGAAAATTTCTGAACAGTAAGTAATCAACACTAAGAAGGATAATGGCCCAATTAAATTATATTCCAACTTTTATCAAATCCAAGACTATTTAAGCCCATTCAGATGATATTGTAACATCACAAAAGCCTCCTAACATAATGGAGAGGTCCTAGGGATATTCCCAAACATTTATTACTTAGATTTCAATATTTATCAAGAGTTCAAAATTATTCTTTGAATCCTCATGTTTTAATTCTTGATTGAAAGGGAAAAAATTTTTACTTCCAGTAATCTCAATCAAGGAATTAAATCTTGCACTATGTAACTACACTTGCAAAATTTTCATTCATCTTATTGTAGAACACTTTCGCAAAATCAATCTTCCCATAATGGAACACATCAAACAAAATGAAGAAAGAAATGGTTAATTCACTTACTATGAATTAAAGACATTATCAAGAGGAACAAAAGTCCTATCGAAGAAAGAAAGGATCAGCTTATCCCTAACAAGGTCGCCAGGACACTAAACAAAAGGCTCATGCATCCTTCCCCAACTATTTCAATGGTCAGAATCAACTAGAGGTCAATCCATATGGAGCCAACACTATATAACAAAGAAGGAAACAATCTTCCATCCCATAATGGATTTCAACGAAGACTTTCTACAATCGACGTATTTTCAAAGGCAAAAAGCACACAAATTTCATCTTTCCCAACATTTTCAATGGTAACAGTTTACCAAAGGTTAACTCACAAAGGGAACATGATTACCAAAACCAAAAGAAGAAGGAAACAATGTTCCATTCCACAATAGATTTCAAGGACTTTCTACAGTCGATGTATTTTCAAAGACATGAAGCACACAACTTTCATCCTCTCCCCAATAGCTCTAATGGTAATGGTTAACCATAGGTCAAATCACAAGGGGCACATATCCTAGATTGAAGAATGAAACGATCCACCATCCCACAACAAAGTTCAAAGAAGATTCTCTATAGTCGATGCATTTTCAAATTTTTGAAGCACACAACTTTCATCCTTTCCTCAAAAGTTCTAATGATAACAGTTAACCAAAGGTCAAATTACAAGGGGTATATAACTTATATCGAAGAATGAAGCGGTCCACCAACGCATAAGGCACATTTTAAATGAAGATTTTCTACACTCGACGTAATTTCAAAGGCATGAAGCACACATCTCTGATCCTTTCCCCATCATTTCCAATGGTAATAATACCAAAGGTCAAATCATAAGAGGCATACAATTCAATCCAAAGAACAAAATGGTTTGCCATTCCCCAAAAAATTTCAATGATGACTTTCTACAGTCAATGCATTTTTAAAGGGATGACACATTCAACTTCCATCATTTCCCTAGTCGTTCTAATGGTAACAGTTAACCAAAGGTTAACTCACAAGGGGCATACAATCCAGACCAAAGAGCAAAGCAGTCCATGATCTCACAATGGATTTCGATGAAGGCTTTCTAGTTGTGTATGGGAAATAGGGGTTCTACCTATGATTGGTTAGGGAAAAGGGGAATGGTCTAGTCAAGGTGTTTTCAGACACATGAAGCAAACTACCTTCATCCTTTCCCCAATAGTTCCAATGGTAATAACTAATTAGAGAATAATTCACAAGGGGTATTCATCAAAGATCGAAGGAAGAAATGGTCTCCCATTAAGAAGTAGACTTTCCACAGTCTACAAATTTTTAGGAGTAGCAACCACAAAATGAAAGGTACATGCTAAAAAGAATGCTCGTGTTACCACCCCTAGTCATTTAAAGGATAAAATCATCCAACGATACCATTGCTCGACAAGTGCCAACTACGATAGGTCTGGTATAACTTATCAACCCATGTTGCTATTTTCATGCGATCATATTGATCTCATATCAATCGTAATCCCACGAGAGGTAGCCTATGAGCATGAGATTTTAATCATCCTCTCAATTTTGATGATCAATTTGTAATTTTATTTCCCTTAGTCTTTCATTTTGGTAAGGTCCTGAATTCGTCCAAAAGAAGCTCTTCGTGTTGACTTTAACCCAATGAAAACCTAAAAGTTCCCAAAAGCCTTTATAAATTACTAAAACCGAACCATACCAAAACAAGTTTATTTTGTCCTGACCCGGATCAGTAATGATATCACTATTATTTAATTAAAGCAAGTAATGAACATACGGACTAACATGATAGAATTTCAAAAATTAAAATTAACCTAAAAGGAACTCCTAAGTATGACATGATTGATATAAACATTCCATAGATGCTTTAGGTTTATAAAACTTATTAAAATAAACCTAGCATCTAAATTTAGAGCATTACTAGTTATTATGTCCGTTCCTTTAGTTTGGTAGTGCGATCCCTTAGAATAATGAGACAGCAACCCGTTAGCACAAACCTCCAAACCAAGACAACCTCTATGATAAGTCCACACAAACCCCACTGTCCAAAACCTCATGAGGAGGGAGAACTCGTCAGATCACAAGTGGCTACTAGACCACTCGTAGACCAGCCTAAAAATAATAATGAAGGCTCTTTTCTAAAATAGGAATAAGCCTTCAAAAGAATTCTCGCAATTTCTAGGAAACTCGTGGAAGATCTTACAAAAATATGCAAGAGAAAAGGAGTCATGCTCAAAAGGAAGGCTGAACTGAAGAACAAAATGAAGAGAAAAGACTCCTATTTATAGGAGAAGGGAGCATGGAATGCTCCCCATTAAGTAATGTGGGATGAAGAAATCCCTATCCCACACACGCGTGTCCGACTCATACACAATTCCCTTTGGCAGGCTGTGTGTGCAGCATAAGGAAAGCTTCTTAGGTTTACCTTATCATGCAAGCGCAGACTTACAAGTTTTCCCAAAGCCTAGCTTAAGGCATGCTAGTGGGTCTGCACTATAGGCCCACACAAGTGCTACCTAGTGATTGTATGCTTGTAGCCTACCAGCATGCGCTAGCTTGTGCTAACGAATGCCGATGGCCCACAAGCACTTTTTCAATGCTCATGAGGCTGCTACACAGGCCCATTTCCATGAACAAACCGTGTAAGGGCCCACTCACAATGGGAAAATCCCTTGCTTCGCATGTTAAATATTTTTCCTCTTTCAATATTTATTTGGTCTGACCATTTAATGGTCCCTCCAAAATGAACATGACTCTCCCTTTTATTCTCGGTATAGGCCCCGTTTATAAGTTCTTTATTTAGTCCGGTGAAGGTCCAATATATGTGACCTCATAGGATCCTGAAGTATAGAGCCGCTAGAGGTTGACTTAAACTTGGCTTGCCATCAGGGAACCTTTAGGCTTGGTGTTCCAGACTGATATGGAACCCGACAACTCTAGATGATCAATTGGGCTTTCTAGCAAAGCCGTATGATCCCTCAATACTTGGAATGTTATGTGCCTTTGACTTGATCTAGTTTTGCAATAATAACCAATACAATACAATACACTCCTTCAATCATGTTAAGTACCATCTAGTTTATTAAGCTCGGACAATGTGTTAGCTCATGTAATAGCCACAGTTATCTCAAAATTAGACTTGTTCATGAAGAAAACCACTCACCTTTATGTATTGGGATTGACTAGAAACCTGTTCTATCAATCTCATACTCTGATAAGAGGTTTTTGATTGTGTCACTTTAACAAGAGGCCTTAAGGTACAACTCCCATTATATTACTATATCAAGAGTGATGAATCCCATCTTGACTACTTGACTTACCAATGAACGGTCATTACTATACCTGTAAACACGTGTATCATCATAATCACTAGGGTATGTATGAGTATGACCTAAAGTATAGTAACTTTCGCACAAAGTAACTAATATCTAAGGTCTAAGGATACTCGTACTGCTATTGCAATAAAATGCGAAACCAACACGTGGATATAGTTGTTCTGAGTGTCTATCTTATACCAGTCTCCAATGTATTACTTGAATACATTTATGTGTTAACTCAAGGTACCACCTTCAGCTCTTGAGATCTTCTGCTTCAATTCAATCCAAGAAGTAAGCATACACATGCTAGTCTATCCACTTCATTGATGTCTAGTCTCAATGAAACCATAACTAGGGATATTTATACTTTTTTTTATAATTACACTTGTGTGTAGTTCTCACTCCACATATGTCCCACTATGTCCTTGCACTTTCACGCTATGAAATAAACACATACTTTGTCTTATTATATCAACGAATATATATACATACATAATAAAACATATATAATACCAACGAGTTACATAATTAGAAATAATCATCAATATAAAATAAAGCCACCTTATTATATATAAACAATAATCCAAAACTGTTTGTCCATTAGTGACTAATAAAGACATATCAACCTGATTACCTCTAAGGCAGACATCATGTCTAATAAACTCCCACTTGCACTAATGCCAATTGCCCATGTGCTTCATGCCATACTCGTTAACATGCTGGCCATACTTCACTTTATTTAATGGCTTTGTTAACCCATCCGTTAGATTCTAATCCGTTGGGTTGTATTATAAGCTTATATCTTTTCTAGAAACTATCTCGTGAATCAGATGGTACTTTCTGAGTACGTGTTCATTTATCTAACGAGATCGTGGTTCCTTTACCTGAGTAATAGCCCCATTGTTATAACAATAGACCACTATTGAATTTATAATACTGGAAACCACACTGAGATCACCAGTAAATCCCTTTAACCATAAAACTTGCGTAGCTGCTTCAGAAGAAGCTATAAACTCAAGTTTAGTGGTTGAATAAATAGTTGTATCTTGTTTGTAACTTTTTCAAACAACTGCCCCTCCATTTAACATAAACACATATCCTGACTGGGACTTGTAATCATCTTTGTTTGATTGAAAACTCACATTAATGTGTTCCTTCATAGATATATCACTTTCTCCATAAAATGAAAACATATCCATAGTTCTTCGTGAGTACTTGATGATAGTTTTAATGGCCATCCAATGCTTCTCACATGGATAAGATTGAAAATTGCTTGTAATGCTCAAAGTATGAGACATCTGGTTGAGTGCTCACTATAACATACATGATGGATCCTATTGCCGAAGTATAGGGAATTTCATTCATGTGTAGTCTCTCTTCTTGTGTTATCGGACACTCAGATTTAGAAATGTCAATCTCGTGAGACATGGGAAGATAACCTTTTCTTGACTGCTCAAGGTTAAATCTTGCCAAAAACTAGTATATGTATGTACTTTGAGAAAAACCTAGCAGCCTCCTAGATTTATCATGATAGATTTTATACCAAGTATAAAAGCTACTTCTCCAAGGTCTTTCATGGAGAACTTCTTCGATAACCATGACTTAATTATCAATAATATATCATCGACATATAATACAAGGAAAACGACTGTATTCCCACTAACCTTTTAATATGCACATGGCTCATTAGCATTTAGCACAAAACCAATTTCTTGGATTGTCTCATCAAACCTAATATTTCAACTCTTTGATGCTTACTTAAGTCCATAAATGAACCTTTGCAATTTACACACCTTCAAGCCATCCTAAGATGTAAAACATTCAGGCAGTATCATATATACATCCCTATCAAGGTTCCCATTAAGTAACACTGTTTTCACATCCATCTACCAGATCTCGTAATCATAATGAGCAGTGATAGCAAGGAGATGTAACCCATAGTACCTTTTTGTTCCTTGGGATCGTAAAAGGTATAACCCATAGTTTCTTTAGGGTAACCTCCAAATAGACACCCATCAGACTTAGAACCCAACTTATCTAAACTTATCCTTTTAACATAAATAGGACATCCCGAAACTCTCAAGTGAAAAAGAGTTGGTTTCTTACCATACCACATTTCTTATGTTGTTTGATCAACTAATATTGAGGGCACTCTATTTAGAATATAAACTATGCACTCAATTACATAACCTTAAAAGGATTTGCTAAGTTCTACTTGGCTCATCATGGACCGAACCATATCGAGTGTGGTTTTATTTTTCGTTTCTAACACTCCATTGTGTTGGGGTATATAAGGAGGTGTCCATTGAGATAAAATACCTTTATCCCTTAGATAATCTTGAAACTCTTAGCTTAAGTCTTCACCATGTTGGTCCTTAGATGGCTTTTAAATAACGGTAGAGGGGGGATGAATGCAAATCTTGGTTACTTTTTAAGATTTATAAAATTCTATTTTGCCAAGTTAAGTTTTTATATATGTGCTGAGTATTCGTGCTGAGTTGTGATATAAAAACTATATAAACTGCTCAACTTTGCTGGTATAGTTTATCTTTAATCTTTTTCTGAGTACTCAACTCATCTTAGGATTGATTTTTCAAGCAAAACACAGAGTAGAGATAAGATGATGTATGAGCAAGACATAGTAAAAGCTAAAAGCACAAGTTCAGAACTTCAACACCTAAATTTTATCCTAGTTTAGCTTTAAGCCTACCTCTAGTCCCCAGATACCTTTTCCGAGCTTTAATCCACTATCATTCATTCCTTACTTAGGCGGAGTAGCCTTTGCAAAGGGTAGACACACTTTTATAGAAAGTACCTTCCTTTCTAACTAGCGCTAAACTCAGTTTGGGTACCCTTCCCAAATTGACACTCAGATTTTGAATAAAATATTGCAAACTGAATTCAAATTATAGAAATGTTGAATCCTTATAATGTTAAATTTAAGTTATTCTCTCTATTACAAACAGATTTGGAATTTGATGTTTGTTGATTGCTTGAGTTTGTAATTTCTTGAAGTTGGGAGTAATTTCACAGAGTTTCAGCTCTAAAAGAAATTCAAAGGTGATTTTCCATGTTTGAACATCTGCTTCAATATTCTATTTATACTTGAAGCTTTGCGAAGTAGCCATTGTAAGCTTTTTGAGGTCATTGATCATCAATTTCTCTTCTCTTCATATCTTTTGAATCTTTTTGTTGGAGACAGATTCTAGGATGTTTAGAGATAGAAATTTGAATGTTGAGGTGTGATAAAATTCCATTGACAAAATCTCATTTTGTCTTCAAGTAATTCGATTGAGAGAGGTGCGTGAGACTGCAACATGGAATCTTCAGATTGATTGAATTACTGACGGTTGTAAAGTTGCGCGGAAACACTAAATAATGATGCATGTCAAATGATTCCTTTTGCATTTGGACTTTAGTGAGGGAATCCCGACATTCTGTACTAACACCTTTTGTCTTGTGAGGATCCTTGGAAATCTTCCTTAATTTCAGCGCTATTTAACCTGAAGAATAATTAAAGAATATTCCATTCTCATAGAATTTGTTAGTAGCACGTGTGTCTTTTAATTTCTCAGTGTCAAAGGTAATAACTTTTAATTAATAAAATCTAACTCAGTACATCTAAGTTGCTATACTTCTAAACTACGTAGTACTCACCATAGACTCAGCTTTTCCTACACTAAGCCGTAACTTAATTAATTACTCAGCAAAATTGAGTTGTTTTCTAAAACAAACTCTAGTCAGCCTCATTAATTAAGAGTATACTTAGTACTCAATTAATTTCACTATCCTAGTCAGTTATTATTTCTCAAACATTAAAGTACTGTGAGGTACTATTAACTTGGGTTTTACCATCTCCCCCATTTTAGACAGATAGCGAACTAGGTTGTAGAAGAGTTTAATTGATTAAGTAGTTTAGATATTTAAAAAATACCTAAAAAGTGATGTAAGACTCCCTTGTGTTGAGTGACTTTCCTTTGTCAACTTGAACTCCCCTACATTGAGTGATTCTTCTTCAAGTAGCTCAGCTCCCCAATACTTAGAGGATTTTCTTCACTTTGGGACTTCATCTTACTTCAGCTTTACTTCAAAGTTGGTCTCTAGTATGAGTTCCTGCATAACGTTTTCAATACATATTAGAAACATACATACATCATAAAAATAAAGTTAAGAAGATCTTAACTTGAGGTGGGAACTTGTAATTTTTTATTAAATCAAAAAATGACTTAGTCAGTTGATTATTTATGTCCTGAACTAAGATTACATGCTGAAGTCCTATTACAAGTTCTAAAAAAATACAAGGAATATGGCCTATACTACTTTTTATGTACAGAAGAGGAAGAGCTAGTAGTCTTGTCTTGGTTGGATTTGGGATGTTGTTGTTGAGGAGGCTTGTGATGAAACAGTTACCTTGGAAGAGTTTCCTTGTTGAGATTTGCTATTCGAAGAGCATCTTCAGCTACCTTCTCCCCTTTGCTATCTATCCTTTCACAATTTGTTCAAGGCAGGTATTAAAGGCATCGAGGGCTGCCATGAAGTTCTCTTGCTGGCCTATGATTTGCGGGGATGTCTCTTGCTTCAGTTGCTTTTTACCTTCAGTGGTAAGAAAGTCTTGATCATTAAGCTCACAAAGAAGAAGATGGTGACATCTGGAAAGGTGCACAATCTGCTCAAATCCTTGATACGCGGATTGTTGAAAGCATTGAAGAAGGCCTCAGAAGTCCGTTGCAATTAGTGCGATCTTCAGTTGCGCCTCAATATCAAGGACCTTAGGACCAATATATGATATACACTTTATAGTGTAATTAATGTCCTTTGCACCCAACTTGCCCGCCTTCATCAGAGTACCAATGTTCTTCTGCAGATCTTCCACTTTGAGTTTGATGACATTCAACTTTGTGTGAATAGTGATAAGTGTATAATTACACTTAATATCATATTAATTTTACACATTAAACACTATGAATTAAGTCATTTTTATACTTCATATAAAATATTTCACGTGGTATGTAGTTGTTTTTGATGCAAATGCAGATATTAGGTAAATCTTGGGAGTAAAATGATCTAAAGTGGAATTCTATGAAAAAGAGTGAAAAGGGTGCAAAAAGATACGTGGAACTTAAAGATTTGGCATAGGATCAAAGCTGTCAAAGACCAGTGAAGTTGCGAGGAGAATTCTGAAAAAAAACTATCACGATTTGTATACTTCAGAAATGGAAGTCTGCCAATCAAAGATTCACGATCATGACTTATATATCGCGGTCGAGACTTGGATGGTTTTTCTAGTTTTATCTTCTTAACTACCAACCGCCAAAGAAGCATGATCAACCACCATCAACTACCAACGATAAGACACCTATCAAAAATCAACCAATCATGAAAAGGTGCCTATCTATTGTGGATTATATCAAAGCTTCTCAACCAATCACAATGAAGAGATGAAATCATTCACCAATGGACACGACTCTTCGTTTGGATAGAAGCAACCCTTTGAACTCTATAAATAGGGCTCCAAACCTTACAATTTCATACAGCATCCCAGAGTGCAGAAGAAAGGGGTGAAAGATAGTGTATAGTGTATAGATAGAGAATAAATATCTAGATTCGCTATATTCATAAGTGTTATCGAGAAAATGTTTAAGTGATTCGAATCCTTGTTTCGATCACTAGATTTCTCTATATTCTCGAGTGATTGTTGTATAAGTGTACTTGCAAATCACTTATCAATAAGAGTTTTCATTCTTCAATATTCGTTTGTTCAATATTCGAAAAGAATAGCATCCTAGCGGAGATTCTGTACGGGCCAAGATTGAATTCAAAGTAGACACAGGAATTGTAGGAATTGACGACTCCCATTAAATAGTGGATACGGTTTGATCAACTTTAGCTTTTACTTGCATACCTTACAACTTTGCTTTGCTTTCTACTTATACTTTCTATTTTGAAGTTCATGATATGTTTATGTGTCATAATGCATATTTTGTGCTAAGTCTTTTACATTAATCAAGTTATATGCGTTGGAGTTAATTTTAAGAGTAGTTTCGGGGTTAACAATATCGTGTATAATCACTGGATATGTGATATAACGCTATTTAGTGAGCCAACATTTTTGGAATGGTAACTTGCTAAATGTGGCTATGTGAGAGTGACTTGTACTAAGCATAGTATTGATGTTGTCCAGGTTTATATAATTGTCTTAATTCGTTTGCGCTAGGTTTAGAAAAGTTATTTCATGTGTTGCTTTGCAACGAATCATTGAACATCTGAATATTTAGAACCGAGTTTGTTAGATTAGTTTAGTGAATCATAACATCTTTGTTGAACTTGCATGTTTCCTCTGCTATACTTATTCATAGGGTAAATCTCTATTTTTAGATTCTCTAGTCTTCCACATCTATATTTACTCATTTTTCATTCTAATCTTCCTGTTCAAAATCTCCAATCTATTTTTATTTTATTTACTCTGTTTTCCCTTGTTGATCTTTTGACTTGGTTCCTTCCCTATGGGTTCAATATCTTTTAAAACTACAACGTAACTTTATACTTGCAGTTATCATCATTTTTCTATTTGATAAGAGGTAATGACAACACCTGTATTTTACGTGAACATGTTTTTGGCACTATTATTGAGGATAAGCCTTTCGAAACGAGTGTAGCCAAATCTTGCAAACAAGTTATTAAACTTATCAATAGAAAAGTGGTGAACAAGTTTTTGGCGCCATTGCTGGGGATGTCAATAGTGTTATAAAGATCGAAGTTCCGGGGAAGGCAATAGCATTCTAAAGATCAAAGTTCCGGGGAAGTTAAGTAAGTTCTAAAGTTTTTATCTGTTTGTTTTATTTCCTTTACTATACAATTTTTTAAATTTCATTCTAGATATGAAAAGACTTATGAAATAATCATCTTAGAGGTGATACGTTATAATTTTCCATCTTAATTCTTGTCAAATAGAAGATTTTTCTTCTATTTTTCCTATTCACGTTCACGACTGTCAATCACGCTCGTGAATTTCCCTTCAAAACTTTCTATTTCTTGCTTTTAGCATACTCACGATCGTATCCTAGGTTCACGATCGTGACGTGAGCAAAAATTCTAGCAGTTTTGGCAGTTTTTCAACGGTTTCTCTCAAATTCTACATATAGGGTTTGATTCTCATAAATTTTCACTTTAGATATCCGAAATTCCTTTCCTTTCAATTAAAAATTTCTATTCTAAACCTTGAAATCAATCAATCCTTTTTCATCAAAACGGTTCACTCAAACAAATCTGTTCTTATTTGTATAGATGCTGGGTTATAATATCCCAGTAATGGAGACTTCTCACTAAAAGGTTTTATAGATGTAGATATGGAAGAGATCAATGAGAAAGGAAGAGCACAACTAGAAGATGTCACTTCCTTGGAGAAAGCATTGTATCATGGTATAGTAAGAAGCAAACCTCTATTACACTATGCATAATAAAAGCAAAATATATGGTGGCAGGTAGCTGTTTTGCTCAAGTCCTCTAGATAAAGCAACATCTTGAAGATTTTGGAATCAATTTAGATTGCATTGAAGTCTTATGTAACAATAAAAGCATTATCACTTATCCAAGAATCCTATTCAACATAGCAGGATGAAGCATGTCAACATTCGACATCACTTCATCAAAGATCATGTGTTGAAAAATGATGTCAAAATGGTATACATATCCATTGAAGATCAGAGAGATGATATTTTCACTAAACCCCTCAGCAAAGATCAATTTGTTTCCCTCAAAGGAGAAATTGGCATGAGTAATCCTGTGTGAAATCAGCTTAGAAAAAGATAACAATCTCAGAAGAAGAGCTAACTTCAGAATAATTCGGAAGTATGACTCCATCTGAAGTGCTATTCTTTACATAGAGTCAGAACTATAACCCACGAATAGTTACCAAATTTAAAATTCAAAAACTTGAAATATTTATCAGATCTATAGTAAAAACCATTCAAATTGTATTGTCAATTATACCTATATAACCTACGTATGTGTTTAATGGTAAATATTGTAACCATCATGATTTTCAATGGAGTAAATTACTCTCCTATCCCTTTGAAGAAATAATATTAATTCCTATAAATTGCTCATCTTCAAATCACTTTACCAAAAATCCCTTCATCCCTTCATCTCAACTTCTGAACTCTCTTCTCTAACCATGGCTCCCAAAAGATCAAACATAGTTATTATGTAAATCCCTCAAAAAACCTTTATACATATTCAATATAAATCAAATCCCACCTCTACAACCCCTCAGCGTTATCTTGGAGACAATGCTTTCTTTATCTTATCTCCTTACAAAGAAATCATTGAGAAGTATGGATTGGCTACCTCGACGAAGCTTAAAGAGAAAAACTTTCCATAGTTAGTCATGGAGTTCTATTAAAATTTATAAAAGTGTACGACTAGTGAAGAAGAATTAAAGATGAAAGTCAAGGAAAAGGAGATCACCATCACTCTAGGCTATCTTGCCAAATTACTGAATCTGAAGGGTGGATGCATTACATTAAGAAGAGGAAATGAAGAATCGGTGTCTTATAATAAGTTGGCTTACTTGCTAAAAGGGTGATTTAGAGAAAAGATAAGTATCCACATACCACAAGTGCTTATATACTGGCAATTTCTTATGGCTCATCTCCACTTGCAAAAGCTTCACTCAACAAATGTAGTATCTGGCTATTAACATTGCATATTATTTTATCTAGTAGAGGGGAAGGCAGTCAACAGACCAGTGATCATCATGCTATTAGACATGATGTATACCCTAGAGGCAATTAGGGCGATATATCTTTATTAGCTATAATATACAAATAGTTTTGAATTATTAATAATAATCAAAGGCATCTTTGTTACTTATCAGTGCTTTCTATTTATTATATATCATTGGGATCATGTATGTTTAAATATGCATATGCACATTGATGAAACAAAGTTCGTGACTAATTCATAGGGTGAAAAGTTCAAGGACATAGCGGGAGCTATGTGGATTAAAAACTGCATATACGTGTTACTATGAATAGTGTAAATATCTCTAGTCATAGTTTCATTGAGACTGGACATCAATAGAGCGTATAGATTATCATGTGTAAGCTTACTCCTTGGATTAGTTCTAAGCAACCAATCTCACTAGTTGAAGGAGGTACCTTGAGCTAATACATGAATGTATTTGGGTAATACATTGGAAACCGCCATAAGGTAGAGACTCGGAAATAACTATATCCATGGGTTGGTATCATGTGTTATTACAGTAGACGAGTATCCTCAAACCTGATATATCGGTTACCTTATGAAGAAGTTCCTATACTTTGGGTCATACTTATTCATACCCTGGTGATTAAGATGACACGAGTGATTATGGGTATAGAGATTATCACAGGTTGGTAAGATGTGTTGTCAAGATGGGATCCATCGCTCTTGATATAGTAATATAATGGAGATGTACCTTAGGGCTCCTTGTTGAAGTGAGACACTCAAAAACCTCTGATCAGAGTATATGATCGATGAAACGGGTTTCTAATCGATCGAGATACAAAACCGCTAAGTGGTGTGCTTCGTGAAAAAGTTTAATTCCAGGATAGCTATGGCTATTACATGAGTTAACACTTAATCCGAGCTCAATAAACTGGATGGTACTTGACCTGATAAAAGGAGTGTATTATACTGTTTACTACTGTAGATTCAGATCAAGTCACGGGCATGTTGCGTTCCAAGTATCAGGGGATCAAACGCCTTTGCTAGAAAGCCAATTTGATCGTCTATAGCTATGGGGTTCTATAATAGTCTGGAACACTTTAGGTTTCACGAGCCAAGTTTAGGTTAACCTCTAGCGGCTCTATACTTTGGGATCCTATGAGGTCACACACTTTATGTATTTATCTGACCATGTAAAGAACCTATGGACTGGGTCTGTACCGAAAATACAAGTTGAGAAATTAGTGAGAAAAATTATTAATTGATTTAATCCAATTAATAATTAACAGAAATAATGAAAAGATAGGGAAAAGGTTGCACGAAGTGAGCAAGGGTATTGTCCCATTGCGAGTGGGCCCCAAATCAAAAACAGGTTGTTCAAAGTGGGAACTACATGGCTACCACGCGAGCCAATGGGTCACTAGCCATCGGGGACAACTCGCTCATGCTAGTGGGTTACAGGCCGTGAGCGTTGCCGCAAGGAAGCGCTTGTATGGCCTACGCGCAAGCCCGCAAGCTGGGTTTACGGCATAAGGCAAGCCCGCTAGGGCTTGCCTTGTGGTAGCCATAGGTCAATCCATGGGTTGACCCACTATACATGGGATGGGATTTATCCCATCCCATGTAGAGTTTTATGGGGAGTCTATCACTCCCCCTTTTCCCCTATAAATAGGCTTCAAAGCCTCTTTAATTCATGCACACCAAAAAGCTTTGAGCTTGTTTTCTCTTTGATTTTTATTCTCCTCTTCTTTTGTTGTGAGAGATCCTCTTTGATTTCTCCAAATAAATTGAAGAGTTCTTTTAGAAGGCTCAAAGTTTAAGTGAGCTTTCAATTTTGATTTTCTGGTTGATTTACATGTAGTGTAGCAACTACTATCAATCGATGGGTTCTACCTATTTGAGGTTTTGATCGGTGAAGATCCATGTGGATAAAGTTATAGAGGCTCTCCTAGTTTTGAAGCTTGTGCTATTGGAATTGCTCAAAGGGAATGCAGCTACCAAAAGAGAGATCAAGCACACATCAACTGGTAATGCTTTAATCTTTAGATGCTAGGTTTCTTTTGTACATTTTATAAACCTAAAAGCATCTATGGAATGTTTTAACCTAGATTATATCAATCATGGCATGCTTTGAAGATCCTCAAGTTAATTTTAAGTTTTTAATTTCCACCTTGCAACCTATGCATGTTCAATTAAAGTCTTGATTAACCAACACATGCAACATATGTTGAATCACAAATATACCTTAGGAGGTCTCATCTGTAGAATTCTATCCTTCCATGAAGTAGACTACTCCGAAGAAGAAGGAAGTTTGGGGAGTGAAATTATTAAAGAAGCATTCTTGAATAACGTTGATTATGATATAGAATGGGATAAAGAAGAGGTTATCAGAAAAGACAAAGATAGGAAGCAAAAGGAAAAGGATATTAGGATGGCTAAGAAAGGGGAAATGCTGAAACTTTGAAAAGATCTATCGGCAAAGAGAAAGAGGGAGCCAATCATAAAGCAAGATGAAGTCCCTAAAGCTAAAAGAAGTAGAGTCATCAAAGGTAAACCAATGACTATTGAAAATGGTAAAGTTCTTATTCCTAAGAAGGTAGCTTCTGAAGAAAAGACTACTCAGATGTTCTCATTGAAGAAGCAAGAGTGGAAACCTCCTCTATTTGTTGAATTAAGCTTAGATGAGGATGATAAGAAGTCTATCAACATCCTCATCGCAAAATGAAAAAGGAATAATTTTGACCCCAACATGGAAATTCCTAGTGAGGATGAAGAGAAAGAAGAAGAAAAGAAAACTTCAAAGGAGGACCCTAAGGAGATAGCTCCAAAGAAGAAAGAAAGAAGAAAATGTAAAAGCGAGGAGAAGTCATATGGAGAATCTGTAATATTTGATAATGATCCAAAGAAAGATGACATGATTAAAGCATTGTATCTCAGTATGACAGAGGCTTCTATTCCTAGGAAGAAGGTGAACATAATCAAGATTGCTATAAAGGTAGCAGGAGAAAGAAGCGCGCTTGAGCAAATGAAAAGGCCTCCTACCCTTGAAGAATTTTCCTCAAAAATGAAGGAGAATAGCACCTTTGAAAAACTAGATGTTGAAGTTAGTGGCAATATATGGGAAGGATCTTCAGTGGACTATGATTTGGAGACATGAGCCTTGGCTGCGTATATCTCTCCCCCCTGCAAAAATAGAGAATCCCACTGAATTTGTCATCTCCAATGAAAAGAAAGAGGAACTAAACCCTCAGAAGAAAAAGGATGTCAACTCTGAATCTGGTCAAGGGCATGAATCTGCTGAAAAACAATGTCTCCTCCTCTGGATAAGCAATTAGTGGTATTTGATCCCTCACATATGTTCTTAGCACCGTTCACCACTCTCCAATTCAAGTTATCAACTCTTGAGGAAAATCCATCTCTAAAAGGTTAGAATCCTCTTACCATTGCAACATCTAGTACCCAGGAAGTAGTAAAAAGGTTGGAAAAAGAAAGTGAAGAGAAACCTTCATCTGAAGGTAAGTAGACTCTACCAAATAAGAGCAACAATTTGCCTGAGGAAGATCCTTTTCTTAACGCTCTTCAAGAAGATGAATTAAGGAGAACCATAGTCATTAAGTGGGGGGGTCCGCCCATCAGAAAATATTAATACTACTAAATTTGAGCAAGTACCAAAAGCTACTACATTTGAGAAGAAGGAAACTGAAGAGAGAGTTATTTTGGAAGAAGTGAATGATGAAGAAGATGATGAATTCATGGAAATTGAGGACCATAACCCAACACCAAGAAACCAGTACTAAAGAAGTAAAAGTTGTAGTAGATCCCTCAACAACACTCACTCTTCTCTAAAGACCTTCCACTCAGAGGATAGATGGTGGTGAAATTTTAAGTAGTAGAGGATGGCTGGTTAGGGGAGAACTCTGATGGAATGAATGCAAATGCTTCAGCCTTTGTTTTGGTGAATTCTCTTCATCACATTGGGAAAACTTTGGATGATCTACTAACTATGGGACTACGACTAATTGATTCAGTAGTATAAATCAAGGTTAAGCCTTTCATCAGGGAACTTGCCAAGAGTGTGTCTCTAGTACAAAACAGGCACAGATTTTAATCTGACTTACTAATCAAATCCCAATGGCCTCTCGAATTTGATATGAGTTGATCCAACATCTTGACCTTTGATGGAGAGAAGGCTAGACAATTACATAAACATAAGGGATACCTTGGTAGCAATGAATGAAAGGCTAGTACTGGGAGAGAGGGGAATTGAACTCACCTATGATGAGATTTCTAGGAATAGATTGGAATCTTAAAGGAAAATAGCTGATGTTTTATCCACTATTGGAACAGCTATAGAGAAATGCAAAACTGAGTATTCCCTGGGGTTGAAGGATAACATCAATTGGTTGAGAAGGTAAAATATGAGTAGTCTGTGGCAACAGGGAAAGATTCAAGACAACTTGGGTAAAATGATGAAATATTTATCTAACTTCAAAGCATAAACACTCTAGGCTATTGAGGATCCAAAAAGGGAGATTAGAGCGGAAGTGATCAAAGTCATTGATAGCATTATTTGGATGGTCAATGATGATGCCTTTGCCTATGAGAATTAGATCACAGATGACATATCGGATGAGCTTAAAGAGAGCGCTTCTGGCATTGCCAAGGTAATTGAGGAGACTAAGGAGAGCATAATAGCAAGGCAAAGTGATCAGTTTCAATCCTAGCAAAAAAGTGTCAAATCCTTGAGAGCTAAATTGGGCAATCTATCTCTTCACTAATTCTTCTCTCATGATAGCGAGATCGTGCCTTACCTCTAGCATATGGCTAATGGCCTTAAAACTTAGTGGATCTTGAATCAGAAAGCTCTCACTCTTATTATTGAAAGCATTTATCTTGTAGTCTCCAACAAAGCAGCCAAGATGATCCAGCAAATTCTTCCTCCTCTTTAAGAAAATGCTATTGCATTTCAAGAATGTATTTAGTGCTTTGCTCTAGATGAGGGCAAGATTGTCGCTCAACTTGTTAGTGTTGAGTAGAGGGAGAAGGATAAGCCCAACTTTAAGGATACTAGGGAAAGAATGATGATTCCTAATTCTACTTCTACAAAATCAACTATGGAGATTGATGATAAACCTGCCCAAGACCTGAAGAAGCTAGAATACTATGATTTTGTTAGAATGAAATATAATATTTTAGAATAGTTTTCTTCATGTAATTGTGTAATCTTCTTCATGCATTTAACTCATTTAACGTGTTATAGACTTATCAATGAAAATCCTTTGTTATTTGTTCTAAGTTCAACTATGCATTGTACTATCTTCTATAATTATTATAACTTGCTATAGGATATTCAAGAAGATAGAAGCATCTTAGAATAGCCTAATATTATGATGGAGCTAAAATTATCTTTGTGCTTAAGGATCACTCAGAACCAGCAAAATAAGGGAGATTGTTGGATTCGAATATCAGAAATAAAGTTTTATTATTTCTAAGTTTAGATGCTTATAAAACTTTAGAGCCTTCAAAAGGTCTGGCATTTTAGAAGATAACTTTAGAAAGCCCACTATCATCAAAAGAAGCCACACCTCAGTAGATATTCTTATTAGAAGATGTTCAAGGATATACAAATAATTCTACACAAAAATCACGAGAGCTAATATCATCAGACATTGCATTAAATTCCATCGTGCGCCAGAAAAAAGATTAAATGGGTTGTAGTCCAAGAAACAAAAACATCCCTTCTCCTCCATAACAGACAATCATACATTATGGGGACCAAGAATTTCTCTTACAGAGATCGCGTGGATTCTACCTGGACATGCAATGTCTAAATGGAAAAATTAACAACATATTTCAAGAGACAATGGACATATATTTTTCTACAATCCAAGTTCATCGAAAATCTTATTATCTCCTATAAAAGGATGATTTATTCCATCATTAATGGTTGGTGAAGTATTATCAATCAAAGAGCAAACAAGCTATCGCAAAATCTTTGCAAACACTTCACTTCTGAATCATAAAAAAAACAATTCTAATATTTTTGTACTCAAGTTTTCACAGAATCATAATTCAGAAACTCTTCTTTCATTATTAACAAAGTTGTGATCACTAGCATAAGGAGTTTAGTTAGTGTGAGGGAGCTTAGAAACTAGACGAGGAAGGTACTCTATATAGTAAGAAGCTTTGAGCCTTAGATATAGTAAGGAAGGTACTTCTGTATTGGGAAAGCTCAAAATTGTTGTGGTTGTTGGACGGTACTTCAACCAACATTGTAGCGTTTTGTTTCTTTACGCAAGGAATAATCAATAGTGAATTAATTCATGGACAGAGTATCCAACAACTAGATTAGGCAGAGGCAGAACCAGTATAAAAATATGAGTTTGCAATTTCCTTTCCCTTTCATATTAACTGTCATTGCATTCACATTCCAGCTAGCTAAAATTAATTAATATTTTTTTAAAATTTGCCTCATTTGGGATTACATTATTAAAAGTGGAAAGAAAAATCCCCAACCCACCCTGGATGTGATTCGAACCTGAGACCTTTAGAGTCTACAACTTCTGTCTTAACCACTAGGCTAAGACCTCAATGACTAAAATTAATTAATATTACAATCTACAACATTACTTTGCTTTAGTAAAGGTCTTCGAGTAAAAACTACAAGCTAGTTGTTTACTAAAAAAATTCAGAAGAAACTTTCGCATAAACTCTGAGTTGTGTAAAGAACTTCAAAAAGAGTCATTCACCCCCTCTGACCTATTTATCACCTCTACTGGATCCAACAATATATATATATACACACATGACCAAGCTTGGGTTTTGTACATAACCAAACTCTTTGGGCTTCTACAGGTTTGAGGCGGGCATTATAATATATTCGTCTAAACCCGACCATAGAGAGTGGGTTGAATGGGCCGCATGCAAGTCAATTTTATTCGTAAATACATATTTATCATTCCTAATATTTGAAATTTTTTTTATATTACAATGAATTTATCTCTTTAACTTTTTATGTTTTTACACAAATATTTACAATGTTATAATTGTATGTGCAAAACAATATATATTCATATATTAAAATAGTTGTGTGCATATATATCACAAATATAAAGGTGGTATAAAGTGCACCGGACGCTCCAAATATTTGTGCTTTATACCTCGCTTGCAAGCGATCATCATGCGCTTTACAGGCCTTTACGTCACCTTTATAAATACGGTATAATGATAGTGTAAAGGTGTAAAAAGTTCACGAACATTGAGAGGATTTGTGCTTTATACCTAGTTATACCCTTATTATAGCTTGCTTGAAAGGATACTCTGCAAGTACTTGTCATGCGCTTTATACCCTTTTATACTATATTTACACATGTAGTGTGACAATGATATAGAAGGGTATTAAGCGCGAACACCGCCAGTACTTGTGCTTCATACCTAATAATATACTCCTCTCATACTAGGTATAAATGAATATATAGGCATATGAAGTGCAAGTTTTGGAATCGATCGTACGCCTTATACCCATTTATACCTGCGGTATAGTGAGAGTTTAAGTATGCAGAGAAAATGTTTTAAAAATATACCAAACAAACAAATAGAAAAAACTCTAAAGTCACATACTGTATAATAAAAAGTAATGGAATGTGAGATATATTCAATTTATGGAAAAAAAAGTTTGTAGACATAAGAAGGGAAAAATGAGGATGATAAATTTAAATGACAATTCAAGAGTATTTGTGGAAATTGAATTGTATGTCTTAAAACTTAATTTCACGTATTTGGCATAATTTCCATAAAATCAACTGCAGAAGGGTGTAGCAGGTACGCCAGAGCCTGCAATAGTTGGATACAACTCGTAATATGAGTTAATTCGACATCCTCCTTTCACGTGAAAAAAAATTTATGGGGTTCTTATGCCAATGGAACTGATTTTTTTAGTAGCCAGCGGGAACAAGAATGAAGAAAAATTAAAGAGTAATGGGGTCACAAAGTATTCATGGTGTCCCCCAAAAATAAGAAGACAGATCTTAAAATAATTATGGGTTTTGCAATTTTGTGGAAACTGTTATAAATTCTTGTTCCATAGAATTAGAAAAGTAGGCTTTTTCAGTTGGTAATTATATGTAATCATGCACTTTCGGCCATGTAGTACAGACACCCTTACCCTTTGCCAATTGCCATACCTATCTCAACAGTTCTAATTTTATTTAATTATTAAATATTAAGAAAAAAGTTAGACTCGTAGTCAATTGTATCTTTTCTTTTTTTGACTATTTTTACAACTTATTGTCGTCATCCTTTCGTCTATATATCAGCAATAATGAATTAACTTTTTAGTAATTTATAAAAATGAAGATTGTTGCTAAAATTTAGTTTATAACTAATAAAGTCAATAGCAAATCCACATTAATTAATTAACAATAATGTGAACTTGCTTCTTCTTACTTTGTTTTATACAACATTTAAGCATGTTTGGTACTATTATTATATGTTGTTAATTGTTTCTTTTTTTAAAAAAATTTGCCCTATCGCGCTTACTTTTAGAGAGAAAGAAAAATCTTCGCTCACCCGAATGGGACTTGAATGCGAGATCTCAAAATATCACAACTTTATCTAACATTCATTTGAATAAATTTTTTCAATGTTATAATTGTTCCTAACAGTTAAAATATGTTCTTAAAATTCAACAAAGCACTATCTTAGGAAGTATTTACTTTCTATGAATTGACAAAACTTGATAGGAAAGTGAACAAACTACCGCTAACTTTTAATGTCCAAAATACACTCTCTAACGTGATTTCGATCTCCGAGGGGGTTATTATTACAAAACAAGCCTTGGCCGGAGTCCTGTCAAGTTAGTATACAGGAGAGTGGGAGAAATAAGAAACAAACCGGTGTATTGAACATAAGATACCTGGATAATGAAGTAGCAAAGGGTTTATAAAGGGTTTTGGAGGTGCTTACATGGTAAAGCGGGAATCCCGCCGGTTCTTCTCTCTGAGGGATTTGTTGCCGTACTACCTCCTATGGCAGAGCCTCCTCTAGGATATGCCATGACTGATCCCTAGGAAGAGAACAACATATGTGGCCCTTTCTATTCTTAGTAATCCTCCCAACGGTCACTAAAGATTACCGATGAAAGCTGATGTTAAAATGGCACGACCGAGGGTTTGTCCTAACTATTATCGAACGGGCCCCCCAAAGATCCTAACAAGGGATGGCTTAATACTTGGCATTCTTCATGGGTAAAAAGGGATTGATGAGTGACGGTACTTTACTGGTTGCTATCAGGAGTCCCCCCCGGTGTAAAGGAGGCTCTTTAGGGCCAAGGGTGGTGAAGCTCAAACGCACATGATAAACGGTCAAGGATTTGAATAGACATTTGAAAAGGCATGACTTTTTGCCTCTCATAGACACCTTGGTTCCCGCAACAGTCATGATTAGCGGATTTATGGCGTTTCAACTCTATATAAGGGGTTCAAATCACCTCATTTGGTTACTTTACACAATCTACTTCTCTCCTTAGTGAATTTCGGTAGATTTTCTTTCATGCACCTGACATTTTCGGCAAACTCTCTCCTTCTTTCCACTCTATCCAATACTTCCTGTTAGTGCAATTATCTCTTTCCTTTCTTTCTTTCTTTCTTTTCTTTTGAATTATGTAATGCGTTACTACTTACCCACTTTCGGAGTCTTCCAGTGAAAATTTCCTAATCCCGAGAACATGCTACCGTTTAGATTTAGAAATGGCTCATTGCTCTCAGTTCAACGTTGAGGCTTCCGCCTCTCACTACCTCACTCAAGGAACTCCTTCCTCCTTCACTCACGAGTCTTCTTTCAGGCCTAGCCTTCTAATTTCCTCCCTTCGCCTGGAAAGGGAAGAACTTGAGATTCCAATCTTCAATGAAGAGACTGATTGTTTGTGGCCATCTGTTATGAAGGCGGAGGAGGTGGGTGTAGTGGCTGCTGTAATGGCTCCACTTCCGGGGGTGGAAGCCATTGTTCCTGCACCCGAGGATCAAATGTATAATCCTTACCAAGCCGGCGACATGCCTATCTTCTCCTTGTTTGTGGAGTGGGGTTTCCACCTTCCCCTCAATCTAGGGGTGGTGGGTGTGTTGAGGGAGTTCACCCTTTGCCCGGGGAAACTACACCCCAACTCTATGTTGGCCCTGTGCGCCTAGGCGAAAATCTACGTTGACCAAGGCTTCTTACTTAGAGGGGCCATTTTTCGTCAATTCTTTAAGCTGATATGCGCCACGTTGGGGGGGCTCGTCTACTTGTAAAACGTCTCCAATTCTTCTCCTCTCCCCATCAAGAAGAAGGAGAGTGTTAAGGATTTCAAGGATAGTGATTTTCGATCTGACCCAGTCCTCAACAAAACCTCGTAGGAGAGGAGGGTTTATACGTTGAAGGGATGTTTCAGTTCCTCACGGAGTGGAATCTTTGATCAAACTATCCCCTCACCTGGAGGGAGGCCAAATAGTTGTCCGCTAAGTGGATGGGGGAAGTGGAGGATCTCCGCACCATTAGGGTAAAAATCCATTGGAAAGTAGCGGCTTATCTTCCTCAATCGTGCACCAAACCCTTTTGTCAATGACATAGGGATTTCTTTGAACACACCAATCTGACTCCTTGATAAGTGTATAATTACACTTAATATCATATTAATTTTATACATTTAACACTATGAATTAAGTCAATTTTATACTTCATATAAAAGATTTCACGTGGTATGTAGTTGTTTTTTTATGCAAATGCAGATACTAGGTAAATCTTGGGAGTAAAATAATCAAAAGTGGAATTCTATGAAAAAAGAGTGAAAAAGGTGCAAAAAGATGCGTGGAACTTAAAGATTTGGCTTAGGATCGAAGCTGTCAAAGATCAATGAAGTTGCAAGAAGAATTTTGAAGAAAAACTCAATTCACGATCTTGACAATCATTCGCGGTCATGACTTATACACTTCAGAAATAGAAGTCGGCCAAACAAAGATTCGCGGTCGTGACATACATATCACGGTCGCGACTTGGACAATTTTCTAGTTTTATCTTCTTAACTTACAATCACCAGATAGGCATGATCAACCGCCATCAACCGCCATCAACTACCAAAGATAAGACACCTATCAGAAGTAAAC
>CATIWQ010253165.1:0-13923 GCA_949673415.1 Euphorbia schlechtendalii | reverse complement strand
CATTGAAACAAACATTGACCCAGAAAGGCCCACAAACGAGGAAAGTGAGTCCACAACTATCGAAGCAGAAAGGGTTGGTTCAGGAAGGCCCACATACGAGGAAAATGAGTCCACGGCTATTGAAGCCAGAATGGTTGGTTCCAAAAGGATCACAAACGAGGAAACCGAGTCAACAATGATTGAAGTTGGAAGGGTTGGTTCAGGAAGGCCCACAAACGAGGAAACTGAGTCCACAACTATTGAAGCAAGAAGGGTTGGTTCAGTAAGACTCACAAATGAGGAAATTGAGTCCACAGCTATTGAAGCAGCAATGGTTGGTTCAAGACGGTCAACTACAATTATAATTAATAGTAATAATGTTGAGATCGTTATATGCGATTGCAACGGTCATTTAGCATTCAGATTTAGATATTAATTCTTTCATTTTCACGTATAGAATTGGATATTTTTTTATTGCTTTAATGTTTTATGGTTCATTTTATATGTATGTGTTGAGAAAGAACTTGAGATTGATATATATATTTGTTTATTTTGTATGTGATGTTGTTTATTTGGCTATAATGTGCTTCTACTAACTTGTAGGTTTGAGAAAATCATTTTAATATTTGCAAATTCATAGTTAAAACATTAATTCATATGGTTGATTAACGAGTCCAATAGAAGTCTTCCACTTGTCTTTCTACTCCTAGGCCCTAACTAGTAGGACACGGATTAAGAAATGAGTCTTATATCTAGTATAAAAAAGAGTTAATAGAAGAAAAAATATTTTTTTTATCTAAAAAACAAGACAAATGAACAACAAGATCTACAAAATTACATATATCAATCTCTATTAATTTTTAGTTCCACAAAAATTAAAAAGTTGATACCATTAAAAAAAATTCATTTCAATTATATTTTTAAAAAATTTAAATACAATATAAAAGAAAATAAGGTTCAATATATTAAATATAGTCTTACGTTTTCTTACATTTATGTATCTAGATTGTGTCAAATATCTAAATTGGATCAAATATTTTGTAAAATAAATTGGCTAGAAAAATGTATCACTAGTTTGAACGATGCATTTTGCCTTAGGCGGTCACAACATTGACCACCAACCCTTTAGGGATAATAAATAGATAAAAGATAGTCGATGAGATTGATGGGCGGTTGAAAAGCAAGTTAATCTATGTAGTAGAAGAGCGTGATATATAATTATCCTTTTATTTGTTAGATGCAATTAAATAACAAATGAATTGTGCTTATTTAAATAACATTGCTCCTAATCTACTCTACTTTCTTTAAACTAATTTTTTCTTTGAGATAAAAGAAAAAGTTTTTTTTGTTGCTTTTATTTTATAATAAATTATAAATTATGGGATAAATATTCAAATAGTAATTGTGTATGAAAGTGATAATATATAGTCAAAATAAATTTGTGGTCAAACACATATATGTTAACTATTAAAGTTGCAAAATTGAGTGTACGGCAATAGTGCAAATAATCATTTTGTTGAACAGTCAAATGATAATTTGTGAATTCTATTTTCTATAAATAGGGGTTGGTGGGGATCGTTATTACATAACACTATTTTGATAGTTATATTGTTGAGTTAGATTCCATCTAAATCTAGTCAAAGATTGTTTTTTCATATTAGATATCTAAATTTATTTCGTTTAAGCAAAATTGTTCCAGATCTGCAAAATTGGTTGGCGTTATGGAGTAAACCAAATTTTATGGTTGTGGATATTTAATAACGTGGGTTGGAGCTTGAGATTGCAAAACTTTTTATTGTTTTTCAACATTTTATTGTTACTCTCACTTTAGTTACAAGTTTTTCCTATCTCCCAATATGTTAAAATTATGTTACTCTAATTTTAATTTAGTGTTTTGTTTGATTTGTTTGATCCCTCCTATTGATATAAATAGAAGCATTAGAGCATCTAGTGAAATCTAGGATTTATTTAATACGTGAAATAAAAATTCACATCGATGACATATTAATGAATTTAAAAATATACAATGTTTTTTAGAATTATAACCCACTAGATTATTTATTTTATTTTGAAATGTATAATTCAATAATAAAAAAAAGACTCAACGGCAAACTAAATGAATTGTCTCAAAGTTCAATATTAAAATATTAATTAATTTGATTGTCTACATGTATAAGAGCATTTTTAGTAGATTGTCAATTCCACAAATTATCTTGATACATAGGAAGAAATAGACAATTAATTTGAAAATGCATTTTTAGTAGATTGTCTAGCAAATCTTCTCTATATAATGTGGTACTATACGTTTTCTCAAATTGTAGACTATGTTTATTTTATTGTTTAGATGTAGACAACTAAATAGACATTGCCTACAATAAATACAATTTAAAATGGCATAAACAATCTACTATTTCTATCTTATAAATAGACATTATCTATTTTTAAGACTATTACTGCATCATCAAAAAGAACTTCTATTTCACATGCCACTTAGATTTGGAATTCACAAACTACTAAAGATGCTCTATGATCAAATAGACAATGTTCAACATTCATTGTCCCACATCATATAAGATAGAGAAAATAGAAGAGGTAGTGTAGAGCCATTTTTTAGTTAATGAATAAAAACTATTATTGAAATAAACATTCTACTAAATATGCTCTTAATGAATAAATACCACCTCCTTAATTTTTGAAATGTAGGGAACAAGTACTAAAATGGAATTTCAACAATCTTCCAAAAATATCTGTGACGAGTAAGATTGAAAAATTAAATCTCATCCATACTTTGATTGGGAATGTAGCCTACATGGAAAGTAAATTTTACTTTGCCTCTTGTTATTATTGGATCAATCTTCACATTATTGATCCAATGGTAATAAAGGTAATAACTCGAAAAATAATTTATATTCAGGATAAGGTTTCGAGAATATCTTTACAAGTAAGAAACCCTTTATATTCAGGATAAAACTTTATCTTATTAAGAGTACAATATCAAATCAAAAGCTATAGTCTTTACGTGATTACAATTCATAATCCTAATATATTTAAGATAATCTAAATGCCTATATAAAAAAAGGATAGGAGCCTAAACAAGATTTTAAGAATTGATATGATGCTAAAAACAGAAGATAGGAGAAAAAGGCTTACTCTTAATACCTCTTCTGATCAAAGACCTTCTTTTAAGAGTGAGATTATAGAAGAGAGGGTTTTATAAGGGTTACCTTTAGGGCGACTACAAATCTTGCTATCGATTCCAAAATTCCAAAGACAAAACCAGAGTTGTATGTTTCCTCAATGGTCTAAGAATCCAAGAATTTGTAAAATTAATTTTCCCCCTCATGATAAACCAAAAGATGAGTTATTAACGATTTTAACTCAAAGAAAACAAACTTGATAATTTTACTTAAGTAATACTAAAATTTAGGAATTTCAACACATGTGATATAAGAGGAAGAACACATACAGATTGATTCAAGATTAAATCGAAAAGATAGCAGGATCGCTAAAATGTAAAAATAGCAAGTAAGATTTAGAAATCTTAAAGACTGTAAATGAACAAACTATTGCATACAACCCTATATCGAGAACCTAACGCTCTAATACAAACTATTGTACTTAATAACATTTTACCAGTTTCAAAATTTTCCAAAAATTCATACAACCATTCAAGAATGCAAGGAAAAATTAAAGATTGCAGGTAAATTAAAGAACGCGGTAGAATTTTAGGTTATTCCCCTTAATAGAAGTAAAATATATCCTTAAAAGGTACATCAACCGGAGAAGGTTTCAAAGCAGCCATTTTAAATGGTGGCGCAGAAGACCAGGGATACATACAATATCTAGTTACAAGCAAGATATATTCAAAGGAAAACCCATAAAGGAAGAAGAAAGAACCTAGCTATAACAAAACCCCAAAAGCTTAAAGCGCATGCAGAAAACAATTAGAACATATTACAAACCCTAAAATCCTTGAGCTCTTCCAGAAAGCTAGTCTCCTTTTAAAGGCCTTTAACAGAATAATTGTCATATCAAAAGCAAAGATCACCGTTGATGATGATAATCAGAAATCAGACGGATTCAAGAGAAAAGAGCCTGGAAGCTCAAAAGATGCTTCGAGAGAAGGGCTAGAGAAAAGAGAGAATTGAACAAGTTTAGGTTTTAAGTTTTAGGGTTTCAAAAAGGCTTATTTTGTTTGTAAAGATAAAACACTGAGTTTTTGGTCAAAAGGTGATAAAGCAAGTTTTGAGCCTTTTCCTTAAAATTGGGATATCTTTGCTTTGGGCTGGATAAGGGACAATAAATTTGCCCCAACATGTGATTTATATAGCATGTTAACTTCTAAATGTGGTAGTGTTTAGTGAATGTAGTCGGCTGTGACGGGAGAACTGAATACATATTGTGTTTATTTAATTTGTCTTAATTATGTTTTTCAGTTACTTCTATTTAACCTAGTAATTGGACTACTCTATTCTGCAATGTAAAGCACTAAAGTCACAAGTTTTAGTTGAGAGGGACATCTTTGTATCAAGTTTAAGCAACTTCTACATGTGAAGCTCTCACATATTGACAAGTCTTTTTTAGGAATAATGCAACTTTATATGAATTTTTATTTAACTTCTGCCAAAAGAAATAATCCTATCTAATATAGAGTTGAACTTTTAGCTTGATTTTCACTTAGAGGTAAATCACTCTTAGTGTAAGGAAAACTCGTATTGTAAATGATTTTTTTGTTTCCTAGCCAGCAAAATGTGTGTCAACTAAATTACACATCCGCCTATTAAAAAATGAAACGAGAAAATCTTTATTTTACTTGATAAAAAAATACTTCATTAAACTCTTGTGTTGTCAAAATTTCTTCAAAAAATTGGCTTGAAAATACTGGAATTAGTTTGTATTCTAGCTTTCAAATAATCTAGTTCCTGAGTTAAATTCTTTGAACAGTTATAGATCATGCAAGCCATTGCTTCGTAATATGACGATTGTATTGGCCTTCCTTGTCCTTTTTCACGAATACTAATCGCATTGCAAACACGAGGAGCAGGGATCTTTTGGTTATTATACGCTTGTATTTTAAATTTGTTAAGTGTTTTATATTATACATGAACAGGATTGGGATATTCAATTAGGGTTTTGTTTACATGGTATATACAATTGGTTTAGTAAAAGAAATCTATAAAGATAGATAAATTTCGTTCTACAATACTGAGATGTCTTTTCTTTTTTTCAGTGTTGAGTTTGCTAGTGACTTGGTATTGGTTATGAACATTTGTTATGTAGCTGTTTTTTGATTTCAGATTGTTGATCCATGCTTTTTCTACCTCGGAAGTGGTTTTCTCATAAATGTCTTGCCTAAAATCGAACTCAAATGAAAATCAGACACATTTAGACAAATGCGGGAATATAAATAAATAATTTAGACAAATCATCACTAATTATAAGAATCTCTAAATTTAATTGTAATTCTATCTAATCTTATTAATAATAACTTTCTCTTTTAATTAATTTGAATTTCTTAATTTACAACGATCAAATCTCTTAAACCGTTAAATTTTTTGAAATGATTCTTTACAATATTTTGTTCGTTTCAATTTTATCTTTAAAATAAGATCCAACTCGATATACTTTCAACAAAAAAAAATTTGAAAGTTAAAATTGGTATAATTCGTATTATACGAGTTTGCATTTTGGTATAATTTTCATTATATCAGATTTCTTTATACCTGACTTTTTCCAGGTGATATAATGCGTTTATACAAGTTTACGATTTAGTATGATGTTCATTATACTAGATTTTTTATGCAAAGAAATATAGTATAATGTTTATTATACCAAAATGTAAACTGGTATAATATGAATTATACCAATTTTTTGTCGAAAGTATATCGAGTTGGATCTTGTTTTAAAGGTAATATGAAACGAACAAAATGTGCTAAAGAATTGTTTTGAAAAAAATTGACGGTTTGAGAAATATGGTTGTTTTAAATTAAGAAATTCAAACTAATTAAGAGAGAAAGTTGTTATTAGTAGAATTGTAATTCTCGTATAAGTTCAAATAAGAAGTATAATAAGATAAAATTACTAATATATGTTATTTAAAATAAAATTACAATTAAATTTAATTAGTTACCATTCTTTACAATTTCCCATATATAAAGTGCAACTAACACATAGCAAAACAAACACGTAAACTGTATCAGCCCCATAATTTAAGTGGGCTTTTAATTAAGAAAATTAAAGGGGGTTTTAGGTAAATGTTTAAGGTATAATAATTGTTGGACCCAGTAAGGGTGTAAAATAGGTCAGAGGGGGGGTGAATGACTCTTTTTCGAGTTCACGCTTAACTTCAGAAAGTTGCTTCTGAAGTTGATTCTGAGTAAGCGTATGCTACTCAGAATCCCCTTTTATGTTTTATGTATTTTTGATGCGGAATAAAATAACACAAAAATAAATGAGTTGAGTAAGGAAATACAAACAGCAATTTTTATACTGGTTCAGCCTCTGTCTAATCCAGTCCTTGGAAACTCCAGTCCAAGATTTAATCCACTATTAACTCTTCTTCTGGTGAAGAGTAAACCTTTTACAATGCCTTGACTAAAGTACCCTTCAGCAGTCTTTGTTGAGCTATACCAATACAGAAGTTCCGTTCTTCTATATCTGAGGCTCTGAGCTTCGTCTCTATTAAGTACCTTCCTTACTAGAACTTGGCTCCCTTACACTATCTTACCCTCAGCTTAGTGTAAGCTACAACAGTTTAACAAAAATTAATTTTTGTGAACTTTCAAACTTTGTTCCAGGCAGTTCAATTACAAACAGATGAGATTTGAATGTTTGCTATGAGAAGGTTGTAAGCAGATTGAGATTTTATTTTCGCTTCAGTACTTGTGTTAAGATTCGACAACCTTCTCAAATGCTGGAAATCTTCTTTTTATAGAGGGAGAGAAAAGTTTTCGTTAATATTTGGATCGTTGCTAGGAATACTACCGTTGATTTCCAACTTTGTTTTTGTTAATAATCCGTTAGAGAGCTCGTCCAATTCTGATATGCACCATATTGTATTAGGTTGATTTTGTCGGGTCCACTTTGTACTTGCAGATATGTTTTAGACTAGTAGGTGAGATTTGTTCTTGAGTTTGCAGCAATTTTTGTTTTGTAGCGGACGTAAGATCAGAGTACGCGACGGCATTAAATGCTAAGTCAGCTTTCTTGACTTTTTGGTGCCGAAGAATTGAGTTGACCTTTTGCAATCCTCATAGGGGATTTTTAACGATCTGAGTATTGAGTGATCTTCTGAGACATTTAACCCCTCATCTGACTTTGACAGCTTCAAGCTATTCTGATGAATCCTTGTACTTCTGAGTTGGCTTCCTTCTGAGCCTTGCTTCTGAATTTCCTTCTGACTTAATACGTATAGTACTTTTGTGCTTGTATACTAAACTCAGAACTTACAAAACTTCACATTTCAATTTTAGAACTCAACAATCTCCCTCATTTTGTTGGTTCTGAGTGAAGTCAAGCACAGGATGCACTTACTCCCTCATAATCTTATACTTATGTTCTGATTGATGAATTACAAGGAAGTCAGTACAACGAAGAGTTGTACTTTGGAACAAAAGTAAAAAGCCTTTTTATTGATAGGGTTTTGTTTACAGCATTTACATACAAGATGAATTTCAAAATTACAAAGGTTTTTCTTTAAGAGCTACAAATTCATCTTGGTGAGTCTTCTCTAGCTGATCTATCTCCATGGCACTGCTTGAGGGTTGGCTGGAAATCATCCGTCTTTCCCAGATCTCCTTGAAGCTGTGTTTGTCCTTCTCCCTCCACTCAGCACCAATAAGTTGAGCAACTATCTTCTGCTCATCAAGCGCAAACCTTTGAATGGCATCTTGAACAGCCTTTGTGTTTGCTTGAAGAGGAGGGACAATCTACTGAATCAACCGTGTAGCTTTGCTAAGAATAGAGGGAAAGATGCTTTCAAGGATTACTTGGAGAGCCTTCTGATTCCATATCCACTGAGTGTTTAGGCCATTCGTCAGATGCTGCAGGAACGGAACAATCTCACTGTCATGTGAGCAGAAGGAGTGGAGAGATAGTCCACCAAGTTGATTACTAAGCCCATCAATGCTCTTCTAAAGGGCCTCTGAAGTGTTTGCATTCCTTGCCACCACTATGTCTCTGGCTTCAATTGTGGTCTTGGTAAGAGTAGCAGCGTACTTCTGAATATGTTCCTCCATTTCATCTTTAGCCTTATTCTTCTGAGCAAAGGTAGTCTCAGTGATTTGTTTGTGAGCCTCTTCAATAGCTTTAAAGATATCAGACTTCAACTCCCTTTTTGAATCTGCAATAGCTTTAAGAGTTTCAGCCTTGGAATTATTTAGCATCTCAGCAAGACTATTTTGGATCTTCTCCTGTTGCCATAAACAGAAAGCATTCTGAGTCCTGAGCGCCTGCACTTCACTCTTCAACCCCATGGAGTATTCAGTTGTTGTTCGCTCAATGGCAATCCCCAGAGTAGAGATGACATCTCCTATCTGCTTCTGAATGATCTCCTTCACCCCACTCACTTCTTTATGGATTATTATTAGCCCCTTCTTACCATCTTCCATTATCCCATTCAACTTCTGGAGAGCCTCTAGAATATCAACATAGTTGCTCAGCCTTGTCTCCATGAGAGGTTGTAAATGCTTGATCAGCTCAAAACGTATTTAACTTGGTAAAGGGATCTTGTCAGCCCTTTCCATGATGATTTGTGCCTGTTCTGAGATGAGAGCCACACTTTGGGTAAGTTGGTAGTTGAAGGGGGCAAGCTTCAAATCCACTATGGAGTTGTTGAGGTGAAGGGCCATGGTCAGGAGATCATCAAGTGTCTTACCCATATGATGAAGAGAATTGACAGGAACAGAGGTGCTAGGATTTCCTCCCTCAACAATGTCACCAACCATTCATCCTCTGCTATCAAGAGACTCATCCCCAAAGATCCTTTGCTCCACAGGTCTGGAGATTAGAGTGATTGAGCTTTTGGGATCTTTTAGAACCTTTGGCGTAGAAGGATGCTGCTGTTGCTGTTGCTGCTGCTGATTCTTAATCTCACTCATAATCTGATCTTCATCGTCTGAATCATCCTCCACCACAACTTCCTCCCTTATTTCCTTTGGCCTTATGTTGTGTTTGTCAAAGACAGAGCGGGCCATAGCAGCAAACTCATCAGCAGGATCTAATGCTGATGGTTGAGCACTCCATTCAGCCACTATAATCCTCTGAACTTCCTCTTTCTGAAGAGCTGATAGAAACGGGTCCTCTTCTAGCATAACCTCTTTCAGCAGAGATGGCTTATCAGTCTCTTCCTCCTTGTCCCCATCCTTTTCCCCCTCAACTTCATCCTTCTTCTCTTCAACTTCATCCTTCTTCTCTTCATGCTTATCAACCTCCTTAGTAGTTTCAGCTTTCTTAGCCTCTTCCTCCTTTGCCTCAATCTCCCTTGATATCTTTTGAGTAATTGATACTGCTACTTCAAGAGGATCTGTATCAGCTGTTGGGTATCCTCCTGGAGTAGACAAAAATTGTTGTGGTGTCTCAAGAGAGGCAGTGAAGAGATGAAATGGATCAAATATTGACTGTTGTTGATCCAGGGGAGGAGATTGTGGCTTCTTCTCCAGCACGAAGTTGGTAGGATTTGCCACTTTTGGAGGAGCTGGGCTAGGTGCTACTGGAAGAGCCCCTAGGGGCAAGTCAAAATCCACTGAAGTTCCTTCCAAGACCTTGCCATCTACTTCCTCTGAGTCATCATCTTCTATCTCAGTGGTGCTCTTCTCCTTCAACTTGCTAGTAAATTCTTCTAGAGCTGGCATCTTCTTCCCTACTGTCACGGCCCTTTTCTCAGCTTCCTCAACTGTTATCCTTATATCTCCCATTGTCCCCTTTCTAGGTACATTAGTGAAGACCTCCACTATGCTTCGATTGTAGGCTGTAATCATATCGTCCTTTTCAGGATCATCCTCAGCAACTACAGTTTCACCATAAGTTTTTACTTTCTTTTTCCTTTGCCTCTTTTCCTTCTTTTCTCCTTTCTCCTATTCATTCTCCTTAATCTCCTTATTCTTCTCCACCTCCTCTTCCTTATCTTCAGCAAACTCATCCTCATCCTCGCTTGGGATAACCATTTCGGGATCAAATTCTCCCCTTTTTCTTTGGTAAGGATGTTGATGGGTTGGTTATCTGCTTCATCTTCTGAGTTAACTTCATCCACTGACTCTGGCACATACTTGAATTTATACATGGAGTAAGTAATTCCTTGTACCTTTCTTTCAATAACTTCAGATGGAATTACAACCTCTTCAGCAGCAAGTGCCTTGCTTCTGCTAGCTCTACTTCTCTTTACTTTGGGAATGTCTTCTTGTTTCAGCACATGTTCCCTTTGCCTCCTGGAGGGGACTTCCTCAACCCCTTTAGCCACTTCACCCTTCTTTGAGGCCCTCAGCTCCTTTTCTCTTCTTTTCTTCATTATATCCTTCAGCAGGGCCTCCTCTCTATCCCACTTCGTTCCATAATCCACCTTCTTATCAAAGGTCTCCCTCACAATCTCACTACCCATCAAACCTTCTACATCTGAGTAGTCAATCTCGAATGATACCACAATTCTGTTGATTAAGCCACCAAGTGTAAACTTGTGGTGAAGCATGTGCTACATTATGACAATAGGCCAGTTGACCTTTCTCTTCTCGACCAGATGCACCAAGATGCAGTGCTCATAGCCAGAAACTGCGTTTGTTGAATTCATCTTCTGAAGAAGAAGAAGAAGAGCCATAATAAACTGCCAATATCTTGGCTCCTGAGGCATGTGGGTGCTGATTTTCTCCCCGAACCATCCTTCTGGCATAAATGCCTTTCTGTCATACTGAGTTGTATCTTCACAGCCTCTTCTTAGAGTAACTCCTTCATCCTCCAAAATTAGTAACTTTGTTAAAGAAGCAAGAGTAATGACTATCTCCTTTCCTTTCACCTTGGTTTTCAATTCCTCATCGCTTACAATACACCTTTGAAGGTTACTGTAGAACTCAGAAACTATCTTTGGGAAGGTTTGCTCTTTCAGCCTCACCCATGTTCCGAATTGGTGAAATTCGATGGTTGGTTTAAATGTGGGTGCATCAAGAGACGCATTATCTCCCAGAAATTGCTTGGGTATAATGGTAGAGGGATTGACTTGTATAGAACAGGTTCAAAGGTTTTTTGAGGGATTTTTATCACAACTTGCTCTTTAGGATTAGCTTTTGATGATCTTGTTCTCTTGGGTGCCACTTTTTTCTTGTAAAAAAGGTTGAAGAAATTAGGTTTTTTTTAGAGAAGAAAGGGTTTCTCAGCGAAAGGGTTTAGATGATGAACAGTCTTTTCCTTTTATATAGGGGTGGTTTCAGAGGGATGGAAAAGTAATTTACCACAGTGACAGTTTCAGCATTTACCGTTTAAAATATAGGTAACCGTCAAGGGCGTGACTAACGGATGAATGTGAACAGTTTTTAACCAAAGATCTGGCTTAAGATTTGGGTTTTTGAATTTTGAAATGTGGAGCAGTTGGCAAGTTAAATCTTCTGAGAAGTGGCGCTTCCGACTTATTGCTTCTGAGATATATGGTACTTCTGAGTGATTACTCCTTCTGAGTAAAGTTCACACTGGATTGCTCATACCAATTTCTCTTCTGAGGAAGGCAAATTGATCCTTGCTCAGAGGTTTGGTAAAGATGTCAGCTCTTTGCTCTTCAGTAGAGATGTGTACCAGTTTAACATCTTTCTTGAGAACGTGATCTCTTATGAAATGGTGTCTGATGTTAACGTGTTTCATCCTGCTATGCTAGACTGGATTCTTCGATATATCGATTGCGCTCTTGTTATCACAGAGAATTTCTATGCATTCTGACTTTACTCCATAGTCTTCAAGTTACTGTTTGATCCATAGTGCTTGTGCAACACAACTTCCAACAGCCATGTATTTAGCTTCTGTAGTGGATAGAGCTACTGAGGTCTGTTTCTTGTTGTACCAAGAGACGATACCGTTTCCCAGAAAATGACATCCTCCATTAGTACTCTTCCTTTCTAGTTGATCCCTTCCATAGTCAGCATCAGTGAATCCTTTTAATGAGAATTCTTCATTATTTGGATACCATAATCCAACTTCAATGGTTCCAATCAGATATCTGAGGATTCTTTTTTAATGCGCTCAGATGTGATTCTCTAGGATCACTTTAATATCTTGAGCAATAATAGACTGCATAGTGAATGTCAGGCCTGCTTGCAGTAAGATATAGTAGAGAGCCAATCATTCCTCTGAACATCTTCTGATTGACCTTCTTGCCTTCTGAGTCTTTGCTGAGTGTGGTGTTGGAAGCTATATGGGTTGACATTTCCCTTCCATCTTCCATACCAAATTTCTTCAGAATCTCCTTGGTATACTTAGATTGATTTATGAATATCCCATGTGGACTTTGTTTGATTTGGAGTCCCAAAAAGAAGGTTAATTCTCCCATCATTGAAATTTCAAATTCAAGTTTCATTTGAGACCTGAATTCCTTGCACATCCTTTCATCAGTAGCTCTGAAAATGATATCATTAACATAGATCTGAACAAGGAGAATGTCCTTGTTCTTTCTTCTGATGAATAAGGTTATGTCTGTCTTGCCTCTGATGTATCCCTTTGAGGTGAGAAAGCTTATTAATCTTTTATACCAAGCTCTGGGTGCTTGCTTCAGACCATATAGAGCTTTCTTCAGCTTGTATACATGATGGGGAAGTTTTGAGTCTTCAAAACCTGGAGGTTGCTGAACATAGACTTCTTCTGAGATGAATCCATTAAGGAAGGCACTCTTTACGTCCATTTGATATAATTTGAATCCCATATGTGATGCAAAGGCACATAGGATTCTTATTGCTTCAAGTCTAGCTACTGGAGCAAATATTTCATCATAGTCAATCCCTTCTTGCTGATTGTACCCTTGAGCCACCAGTCTTACTTTGTTTCTCACTATGTTTCCTTCTTCATCAAGCTTGTTTCTGAATACCCACTTAGTGCCGATGACAGATTTGTTCTTTGGCCTTGGGATAAGATCCCATAAATCATTTCTGGAGAACTGGTCCTTTGGTTCTATAATAGAGACAAATGCTGGATGACTTGTCATTCTGCTGAGTTGCCTTCTGGTGAGAACGGGGTTCTGAGGTGTGTCAAGGATCAGTCTTTCTGGATGGTCCTTCTTGGTTCTAGTTTCTTTGGGAAGATCATGATGGACAGGTACCTTTACTTCTTCTGGTTATTTTTCTTCATCCTCATGTTCTAAGAATTTGATCTTGGATGATTCATCCTTTGTTGACTTTTCTTCTTGAGTTAGCTCAGAGGCTTGTTTATGTGAGACAGAATCTCCATCTTCCTCTGAACTTCTTCTTTTTCCTACATGGTTAGTTTCATCGAAATCTACATGTACTGACTCCTCTAATATTGCTGTTCTTTTGATGAAAAGTCTATAAGCTTTGCTATGTGTTGAGTAGCTAAGAATTATTGCTTCGTCAGCTTTAGGATTAAACTTTCCTAGTTGTTCTTTATTTTTTAGTACAAAACATTTGCATCCGAATGCTTTAAAGTACCCAACTTTAGGTTTTCTACATTTCCAAATTTCCTAGGGAGTTTTATCAATTACTGATATAATGTTTACCCTATTTAATATGTAACAAGCAGTGTTGACGGCCTCTGCCCAAAAGTATTTGGGAAGGTTGTTATCACTCAGCATTGACCTGGCCATTTCAACTAAGGTTTTGTTCTTCCTCTCAACAACACCATTTTGTTGAGGGGTGTGAGGAGCAGAGAAATTATGTTCAATTCCTCTTGCGTCACAGAATCCAGCGAATAATTTATTTTCAAATTCTCTACCATGATCGCTTCTTATCTTAGACAGAAGGACTC
>CATIWQ010253137.1:0-11735 GCA_949673415.1 Euphorbia schlechtendalii | reverse complement strand
AGTAAGATTGTTTTATCCCTTTTCATCACATCTTTAAACATGACATGTTAATTTGTTTAAAAAATTAATATGATTTTGTAGTGTGCAAAGCAACCGGGCTCTGTTGAGTGCGGTTACTATGTGATGCGATTCATCTACGATGTACTTCAAAATCACGGTGATGCTGAATATTTGACGAAGGTAATAATATAACTTAAATATATTTATTTGAAATTTAAATTAATTGTCGTATTATAAGTGACATTAATTTGATGTTACTACATTTAAGAAATTACATTATGTGATCTTTACGTATCATATTTTGTTATTTGTAGTCTTATGCAAGGAGCGAAAGTTTCACGCAGTCCGAGATTAATGAGGTGTTAGACATTTTCGCTTCTTATATGTTGACTCATCTATTGAAAAGTTAGTTTGTTTTAATTTTGAAGAGTTAGGCTAAGGACTAAATGTATCAAAGTATATATGTAATTGTGTGATCCATTAGAATTTGTTGTTTCATTTTTATTTTGAGAAATGTAATGGAGTTTTGAGAAATATATATTTGTAAATTTTACATTTTTTTACAGTTCAGAGTAGAAATGGAAACAGCTGAAAATTATTTAAAAAAAATGGTACTCAATTGCGGACGGTTCTCTTAAAAGAACCGTCCGCAATACTCACAATGCGGACGGTTCTCTTAAACAAACCGTCCGCAATAATTATATTGCGGACGGTTTTCTTATAAGGACCGTTCGCATTATAAGTATTGCGGACGGTTCTTTTAAGAGAACAGTCCGCAATACTCGTATTCCAGACGGTTCAAAACCATCCGTATTGCTTCTGACCAATGGCGTCGAGGCTTATACAGACGATTCATAACCGTCCGGAATAGCCCAGCAGAACCATCCCTAAAAGCCATTTTCTGCACTAGTGTTATCTCCTCCGTCATTCCATCCATACTTTTACAGATGGTTTCTAATACAACCCTAGCAAATGGTGTGTCCCTATAAGCCATTTTTGCACTAGTGGCATTGTATTTTGTCAAACATAGGGAGGTTATAATTTTTTACCTTTTATTATAATATGTACATTTTACATTTCTTATATTAATTAGTTGATGTTAAGTAATTAGTATTTTATCACGACTTAATAAATTGGAGGGTGTTTCAAGTTGTCCAGATAGACCTTATGCCCTAATAAACTTTCAAAATGGTTCGTAGCTACCTCAACTTTCAAAAAGTGTACTACTTTGCTCCTTAAAAGTTACATGTTAGCTTCTGATTGAAGACAAAAAATAAAAAAATGACATATCTGAAAAGTCAAACTAACCAAAAGTTGACATGTGATATTCATAGAGATATTCGATGCACTTTTTGAAAGATGAGAAAGCAACAAGATCATTTGTTAAGTTCATGGAGCAGCAGGTAAAGCAACAAGATCATTTGCTAAGTTAATGGAGCAGCAGATTTTTAGTGACAACTTAGAACACCCTCTATGCATTAGCTTTTTATTACTAAGGATGACTCTAATAAAGTTATAATGAAAATGCTAAAATAGATAACCGATCTTTTTATTTTGATATAATGCACGCAAAGCTCAAATTGTCATTTACATGTGTTTTTAATAACAATGTTATTTGACAAATACGTTAAAAATTTCCTGGTTTACTCTCTGCAATGAAGAGTTGAATGATGATGTTGACTTAAATTCTGATGATATCAAAGCTTTTTATTATTCAATTTGTGGATTGTTATTCACATGTTATTAAAAGTCTATGTGTGAGATAATAAAATTGTGCTCGTGTTAATAATTAAAAATATTGAAATTGTTAAATGAAATTATACTTTTAGAATTAGCATAGCGAGATATAAAAGAACATCAAATTTTACATTGATTACAAAACACAAAATAACATTATAATTAAAGTTAAGTATCAAAATGATAGTACAAAACATTTTATATATAAGAGTTTTTTATTTGCAAAAATGACAATAAATAATTTGAATGTTAAGTTAAGAAGAAAGAGAGTTGAATAAATAGATACCGTTGATTATATGTATAAAATGGTTTATTAAGAGTATAGTTTTATAGTTGTAATAGAAATGTAGCCGTTGAGGCTTAGGGGCAAAATTTGAATCTTACATTTAGTTAGTGGGCTTATACTAGAGTATAAAAGAAGAGTCTATTCTTCTTCTAGTCTTCATGATTTCAATTTTAGTTTTTCCCTTCTTTCTATAACAAGGAGCTTAACAACTCATCAATGGCAGAGTTCTGAGTTCTTCTCTCTCTCTCTCTCTCTCTCTCTCTCTCTCTCTCTCTCTCTCTCTCTTATAATCGTTCATTAGAAAGTTAACACAGTATCAACACGTATTTAAAAAGATTCTGCATTCTTTCATGATTCTAGGTGTGAAACTTCTAAATCTTTGTTTTTGTTGAATTCTTGTGTTCCTTTTCCTTTTAACCCTTGGGTTCTATAGTCTTCTTCTGTAATTTCTTCAATTTTTAGTAATGGCTAATATAAATCAAGGTCGTGTACTGGATTCGCCATAGTTACTTCACCAGGGTGAAAACCCTTCCCTAGTGCTCGTGACTCCTCTTCTTGATAGGGGAAACCAACATTCTTGGGCTCGCAGTATGACCATGGCGCTAATGTCCAAGAACAAGCTGGAATTTGTAGATGGGACTACATAGAGGCCTGATGTTACATATCAAATTTATAGTTTATGGAGAAGATGTAACAACATGGTTCTTTCTTGGCTTATTCACTCTCTGAGTCAATCAGTAGCGCAAACTTTAGTATATTTTGATTCAGTAGAGAAGTTGTGAGAAAACTTAAAGGAAAGATTCGCACAATCCGATGTGTACAGGATAGCAGATTTGCAGATAGAAATATTTACAATATTGCATAGAACTAAGTGTGTGACAGATTATTTTGCGAAGCTTCAAGTGTTGTGGGATTTGTAAGTCTAAATCCTTTGCCTAGTTGTACCTGTGATGGCTCTTTTTGCAATGTAAGTGATGCAATTGGGAAGAAGCAAGAAGTGAATTTAGTAATTTGTTTTTTGAAAGGGTTAAACTCGGCTTTTTCAAATGCTAAGTCACATATTATGGTGATGGACCCTCTTCCTGGCATGAATATGGTATTTTCTTTGATCTTGCAATTTGAAAGGGAATTTCGGTCGAAGGATAGAGAAGTGTATTTGCAAGATATTGCTTCTTTCATTAGAGGCAGTAATTTTCAAGTTGGTCAGTCTAGCAATGGGGATAATGTCTTTTTATCATCACAATAGTTATCAAAGTGGTCAATAGAATCGATTTGGTTAAGGTGGAGGATAGGAAGGTTTCAACAATTTGGTAATGGCAAGAAAGGGTTATGTTGATTCTGTAATAAGAGTCATTTAGTGGTCAATTGCTGGAGAAAGAATGGATATCCTCCTAGCTTCAAGTCCAAATTCAGTAGGGCTAATGCTGTGTGTTGTTTAGAAGATTTAGTGGATCAAGATTATGTTGAGGAACATGGTTTTCTTGGAGATTGTAACACTACTAGAGAATGTCCTATATCAGTTACTAATAATCCACTAGTTTAAGGTCAAGCTTCAGGATATTTTGCTGAGAATGCTGCTAGTAATATTGGTTATAATTCTCAAACTTCATGCTTCACACCAGAGCAAATGAGTCACATAAACAAGCTGGTGCAAAGTCAGGCATTTCAGAATTGTAACAGTAGTGTTAATGGAGCTGTAAATCAATTTTCAAGTGGAGATTTTGTAGGGTCAGCAAGACTTAAGTAGTGTTATCAAGTGTGAAACATCAAAGATAAAGGTAATTCTAAAACATTAAATAAAAGCACTTGGACAGCAGATACAAGAGCTAGTTCACACATTTCAAATAGTATGAAATTTTTAAGAAATGTCAGAACTGTGGATAACTGGTTTGTGATGTTGCCTGATTATCTTAGACTTAAAGCCACTCATAGAGGTAACATTTATTTTACGGAGAATTTTGTGAGGAAGATGTTCTTTTTGTTCCTGAACTTAATTATAATTTACTTTTTGTGACAAAGTTAGTAGATTCCATGCATTGTGAATTGGTCTTTCCAATTCCTGTGTGATCCAGCATATAGTGAGCAAGAAGAGGATTGGTTCAGCTAGCTAGCATAATGGACTTTATCACCTTACACATCCTATCATAGATTCTGTGAATGTGATGGGCATAAGTAGTAGTTTTTCTGTTATGTGTAACAAGGAGGATTTGTGGCATTACAGATTAGGACATGTTTCATTTAATAAAATGAAAACTTTGCATAAGAATTTTCCTGATATTCAATGTAGTACTGATTTGGTTTGTGATATTTGTATAAAATTTAAGCAAAAGAGGTTGCCTTTTCATGTTTCCACTTCTGTTTCTATTGCTTCTTTTGATTTAGTTCACATGGATATCTGGGGTTCAAATGTAATGTCTCTTAGTGGTCAGAGATACTTTTTTACTACTGTGGATGACTTTAATAGGTTTTAATGGGCTATTGCTATGAAAAATAAAGGTGAAGCAAGTTCATTAGATGAAAAGTTTTATGTTATGGTCAGAAATCAGTTTAATAAATCCATTAAAGTTATGAGGACTGATAATGGGCCTGAGTTCAACATTTATAGTTTTTATTCAAAGTATGGCATTTTGAATCAAGAGTCTTATGTTGAGACACCTCAATTGAATGGCCTAGTGGAGAGAAAACATCAGCAAATCATGAATATATTTAGGTGTGTAAAGTCACAAAGTAAATTGTTTTCAACCTTTTGGTGCTATTTTATTGCTCATGTTGTGCATCTTATCAATAGAACACCTACACCTTTATTAAATGATATTAGTCCATATGAGAAGCTGTATAATAGAAGTCCTTATTATAGTATTTTATGATCATTTGGTTAATTACCTTGTATATATCAATATTTTATAGAGAAATAGAACTAAATTTGACAATAGGGCAGCTAGAGGCATTTTCATACGCTATGAAATTGGTATGAAAGGGTACAAGGTATATAATTTAGAAACAGCGGACTTTGTTACTTCTAGGAAGGTGGACTTTTATGAGCATACTTTTCCATATCACGCTAGTGAAAGTGATTTGAATAACTGTGACATAAATAAAGATTCAATAGATAAAGTCAAAACTAGTACTGATGAGGAAAAGAATGGTCATAATAAAGATAATGTTTGCAAAGATAGTATTAATGATAAACATGTTGAAGAAGATATCATAGAGTTAGAAAACACAAGTAGCCTGCATATCTTCAAGACTATCACTATACCCTGCTAAACACAGGAAAAATTCCTGATGAAGAGAAAGGTAAACTGTATCCTCTATCAAATTTTGTCTTATCATAATCTTTCTATTGAACATAGTGTTAACCATGATGTATTCCCTAGAGGCAATTAAGGTGATATATCTTTATTAGCTATAATGTACAAATGGTTTCAGATTATTATTAATAATAATTAAGGCATCTTTGTTGCTTATCAGTACTTTTAATTAATTTATATATCTCACTGGTATCATATATGTATAGTATTAAATATGTATATGCACATTGATGAGATAAAGTCTGTGACTACTTCATAGTGTAAAAGTGCGAGGACATGACGGGAGCTATGTGGTGTGAGAACTACACGTACGTGTTACTATGAATAGTCTAAATATCTCTAGTCATAGTTTCATTGAAATTGGACATCAATGAAACGAACAGACTAGCATGTGTAGGCTTTCTCCATGGATTATATCCAAGCAACCAATCTCACGAGCTGAATGTGGTATTTTTAGTTAACACATGAATGTATTCGGGTAATACATTGGAGACTGCTATAAGACAAACACTCGGGAATAATTATATCCATGTGTTAGTGTCATGTCTTATTGTAGTAGTAGTACAAGTATCCTCAGACTTGAGATATTGGTTACCTTATATAGGAGTTGTTATATTTTGGGTCATATTGATTCATACCCTTGAGATCAGGATGACATGGGTGATTACGGGTATAATGAAGATTACATGTTGGTAAGCCGAGTAGTCAAGATGGGATCCATCGCTCCTAATATAATGATATAGTGGGAGATATACCTTAGGGCCCCTTGTTGAAGTGAGGCACTCATAAAGCTCTTATCAGCGTATAAGATTGATAGAACGAGTTTCTAGTCAATCTTGATACATAATGGCCGAGTGGTGTTCTTCGTGAAAAAGTCTAATTCCAAGATAGCTTTGGCTATGACATGGCTTGACACTTAATCTGAGCTTAATAAACTGGATGGTACTTAACATGATGAAAGGAGTGTATTGTATTGGTTACTACTGCATAACTGGATCAAGTTACAAGCACGTGATGTTACAAGTATTAGGGGATCATACGCGTTTGCTAGAAAGCCCATTTGATTGTCTAGAGCTATCAGGTTCCATACCGGTCTGGAACACTAAGCCTAAAGGTTCCCGGATGAGAAGCCAAGTTTAGGTTAACCTCTAAGGGCTCCATACTTTGGGATCCTATGAGATCACACACTTTGGGTCTTTATCTAACTAAGTAAAGAACCTATAGACTAGGTCTATGCCAAGAATATTTGATTTTTGAAATCATTAGAAGAATTATTAATTGGTTGAACTAAATTAATAATTGAATGGAATATAGAGAAAATAGATAAAAATTATACAGAGTGTAGTAAGGGATTTTTCCCGCTGCGAGTGGGTCCTAAACGAACACGGGTTATTCTAACTGGGGCTTGCATGGCTACCTCGTGAGTTGAAAAGCTTGCAAGCTGCTAGCGCATGAGGTAAGTCCGCGTGCACTAGCGAGCTTACGCGGGCAGCCCACAAGCCCATGCTTGAGGCAGCAAGGCAAGCCTGCAAGGTATTACCTTGCGTTGGACTCTTGGGTTAACCCATGGGTCCTAGTGATCCGCGTAGCTAACCCGCTAAGTGGATGAGAATATTCCCATCCCACTTTGAGTTTAAGGGGGAGTTAAGCACTCCCCCTTTTTCCCTATATATAGGCCTCCAACTCCTCGTTATTTCATACTTCATCTCAGCCTTTCTCTCTGAGTTAGACATCTCTTTCTTTGTAGGTTGTGCAAGATCCTCCATGAGTTTCTCCAAACAACAAATAATTCTTTTGAAGGCTCTTTCTAAAGTGAGCCATCGCGATTTATTCTCAGGTTGGTTTTCGAGCGATCTAGCAACTACTGTTTACTAGCGGGTTCTTCCTCAATGAGGTTTTGGTCGGTGAAGATCTATGTGGATCAATTGTAGAGGCTATATTAGTTTGAAATTTCATGCTAATAAAGTTCTTTCGAATTTCTCTAAGGGAACACAGCTACAAAAGAAAGAGAAAGCATGCATCAATTGGTAATGTTCTAAACTTAGATGCTAGGTTTCTTTAATAAGCTTTATAAACCTAAAAGCATCTAGGTTCTAAACGTTTTAACTTAGATTATATCAATCATGGCATGCTTAGGAGATCCTTAGGTTAATTTTAAGTTTTTAAATTCCACCTTGCAACGTTTGCATATTCAATTACTCTCTTGATTTACCAACATTGGTATCAGAGCCTACCTTTTGTTATACATGATTGATTATAATATGATAAAATGATATTTTCTATGAATTGATTAAAGTATGCAATGCATGACTTAGGTTTCAATTCCTGTTATTGAAAATGATGTGATAACTATATTAAGGTTTTGCTAAAACTTAGTCTAAGTGACTATCATATAAATTGGCAATGTTTTACCACACGTGTAAATGCTTTGATTGAGGGTCGTTCCATTCTTCACTCAATTAAAGAATGAAATCTTTAAACTGTAGCTATCCATGGTACAACGAATTGAAGTGCCCATGGTTATTTTGACAATGATTGGACTTGGCTTCTCATTCACTTTATGGGAGGCTTCTCATACCTGGAAATCTCCATCGGTATTAGATACAAAAGTACCTAAGGGACTTTTATGACTTAGTCGATTTCTAGTATGGGAATTGAATTCTGCATATTGTTTTACAAACGTGGTTTAAGTTATTGATAAGTGTATAATTACACTTATTATCAATATAATTTTACACACTAAACTCTAAAATTTAAGTCATTTTTATACTTCATATAAATGATTTCACATGGTATGTAGTTGTTTTTGGTGCAAATGTAGATACTAGGAAAATCATGGGAGTAAAATTATCTAAAGTGGAATTCTATGTAAACAGAGTGAAAGAGGTGCGAAAAGATGCGTGGAACTTAAAGATTTGGCTTAGGATTGAAGCTGTTGAAGGTCGGTGAAGTTACAAGAAGAATTCTGAAGAACAACACAATTCACGGTCGTTGCAACAATTCGCGGTCATGACTTGATACATTTAAGAAATAGAAAATTATCAAACAATGATTCACGGTTGCGACTTGGATAGTTTTTTTGTCAAATCTTCTTAACTACCAACCGCCATATAAGAATGATCAACCACCATCAACTACCAATGAAAAGACACTTATCAAAAGTCAACCAATCATGAATAGATGCCTATCCATTGCGGATAAGATTAAAGCTTCTCAACAAATCACAATGAAGTGATGCAATCTTTTACCAATGGACACAACTCTTCATTTGGATAAACGCAACCCTTCGAACTCTATAAATAGGGCTCCAAACTTTACAAATTTCATGCATGATGTGGCATTAGAATTAGAAAAAGTGAGAGATATTGTGTGTGCGATAGAGAGTGAAATTATTTAGTTTTCGCTACGTTCATAAGTGTTAGTGAGAAAATGTTTAAGTGATTTGAATCCTTGTTTCGATCACTAGATTTCTCTACATATTCGATCTATTATTGTATAAGTGTAATTGCAAATCACATATCAATAAAAGTTTTCGTTCTTCAACATTCGTTTGTTCTACATTCACAAAGAATAGCATCCTAGCGGAGGTTCTATACGGACCGAGACCGAATTCAAAGCAGACGTAGGAATTGCGGGAATTGATGACTCCCATTAAAGAGTGGATACGGCTTGATCAACTTTAGCTTTCACTTGCATACCTTACAACTTTCCTTTGCTCTCTACTTATACCTTCTATTACGAAGTTTATGATATGTCTATGTGTCAAAATGTGTATTTCATGTTGAGTCTTTTATATTAATCAAGTTATATGCCTTTGAGTTAACTTTAAGAGTAGTTTCAGGGTTAACGAGATTGTGTATAATCATTGGATATGTAATTTTAATGCTGTTTAGTGAGCCAACATTTTTGGAATGGTAACTTGCTAAATGTGGCTATGTGAGAGTGACCCATACTAAGCATAGTAATATTGTTATCCAGGTTTATATAATCGTCTTAATTCTTTTGCACTAGATTTAGAAAAGTCATTTCATGTGTTGCTTTACTGTGAATCATTGAACATCTGAGTGTCTAGAACCGATTATGTTAAATTAGTCTAGTGAACATAATAACTTTATTGAACTTACATGTTTTCTTTGCTATACTTATTTCGTAGGAAAAATCTATATATTTAGAATCTTTAGTCTTCCATACATATATATCTATCCATTCTTCATTATAATCCTCCCAACTAAAATCCAAAAATATTTTATTTTCTTTATTCCATTTTTCTTGTTGATCGTTAGAGCTAGTCCTTCCTTGTGGGATCGATATCTTTTAAAACTACATCGTAATTGTATACTTACAGTGGTCACCATTTTTCTATTTAGATAAGTGGTATTGACAACACTTGTTCATATTTTGAACTTATATCTTATTGGTCGATATCTTTTAAAACTACATCGTAACTGTATACTTACAGTGGTCACCATTTTACTATTTAGATAAGCGGTACTGATAACACTTGTTCATATTTTGAACTTATATCTTATCAGTAGGAAAGTGGGAGATAAGGTTTTTGGATTCATTATTAAATAAAAAATCCTAGGAGTTATTAGTGTCGAAACCTTGCGAACAGTTATTAAATTAAAACTTATAGACATAGGTGTAATGACTTAAACATGGACCTTGTTTGTTTTGGATGCTAAGTGAAGTCTTGGCATAATGGAATGATTATGATATACTAGTCCCGAGCATGTTCCCTTAGAGTTAATAATTCCAGATATGCCGGAATTATTATTTTCATAAGCATATCCATTGTACAAGGCCTAGACTAGGGTGAGATCAGTGGCACCAATAAAATCTGTACAACAATATTAAGTCAGTATATAATCTTCCCGTCATAAGTTGTGATATGAACCTTATTAATGGATTTAAGCACATGTACAACATGCTTTCCCTTAACAGATGTTTGGTCATGAGACTAGATGAGGTTAATGCCTTAACTAAAGTGGGTTAGTTGTCTATATTATTGGAGCTAATGCCAGATTAGAGACACATTTGAGGAGTCGTACAATTGGGTACGCACGTCTTGAGAAAGAAAACTCAAACAGATTAGCAATTGCATGAGATGCAAATGGACGGGTTCCAACCATGGTTATCTTGTTGTGGCTTGACCTGCTATAGCGGAGGTCATGATAAGTGGCTATGGGTGCTACCTACTAAGGAAAATTGGTTCGACCAAATTTCCCGAATTTAAATAGAAGTGGCTATTTGAATGTCGAGAAAATAGTAGAAATTATGTGCTTAATTAAAGACCTTATATTAAATGCCACTACGCCATAGATGGTATGTCACAACAACGAAAAAACGTTGCCTAAAATGTCAAAAGTGATGCAAAAGCACTTGTCGCAACACTTTTCCATGAAAAAAGTTATTGGTGATGCTTCCCTTGCGAAAAGTCATTTTCGCCACACATTTTTTTTGTTGCAACACTAAGAAATGTGTTGCGATAAGTGACTTTTCGCAACACTATTTTAGTATTTGCAATGACTTCTGTTATGTTGCAAAAAATACCCATAGCCATCAACATTAACATCTGTTAGTTTTTTTCGTAACATTTTTGTTGTTTTTTTGCAACACATTTCTTATAAGACTTTTAGCATATTTTAAACACCATGTCAAGTTTTCAAAACACTTTTTTAAAAACACTTATGTCACATTTGAAATACTTTTTGTGCTTATTGTAACACATTTGTAAACACTTAATTGATGCCATAATTCAAAAAAATTAAACTTCTTTATATTATATATTTCATAATGCATAATATTTAATTGTATACAAATTCAAATGAGAAATAAAAAATACATAATACTATATAAACTAAAAATAACGCTAATAAAAGTATATAGTGTTTCCTCCCATCGCTGATCTGATAAATCATTGATCTGATCTGAAACTGATGATTCTCTTCCTCACATCATCATTTACACATTCAATGATTATACCACCCATCACATATATATAACAAAAAATTACTCATAATTTTAATCTTTAAAATAAAATGTGAACACAATTTCTACCCACATAATTCTCAATCATGAGTCAATATCTAAATTTTAATACAACATCATATACAAAAGAAAACATTATTATCCATCAAGCATTTGAAAGTTAACATTATACCACTTGTTGAGACTTGAGAGGCATAGACTCGTATGATATACCAAACAGGATACGAGAAAACTGTGATAAGTAAAGCTATAAGAATAATGCAATACCTTATTGGCATTTATCCATTTTCTATGTTTTTAAGTATGCAAATAACTATATCCACAAAAGGCATTTTCTAACTTTTCAAAGGAATAATAAAAATGTATAGCTCAAATGGCACCCAAAATTGATCTAAATAATATTTCTATTG
>CATIWQ010253130.1:0-17977 GCA_949673415.1 Euphorbia schlechtendalii | reverse complement strand
CAAAAACAACTCAGAATAAAACTAAGGCTTATACAGCAATACTTAGGAATAGATAGATATAAACACAACTAAATAAAACCTAAATCCTAACAATATATAATAAAAAATATGAATTAATTGTAAATAAATTCTTAAACTCTTGATTATTTGTAATTAATTCCTTAAAGTTCTATAACTTTTCAATTCAGTCCAAATACTAAATTGGATCGAATCCTTTGACCCGACTGACCCGCTCATGGGGGAACCAAGTATTTCCAACAGAATCTTTACTAAATGAAGAATCACACATTAATGTGGGAATTAGTACATTGACAAAAACCTTTTGTTATGTTCTTTAGTGTTTCCATTTTTCTCCTCTCTCTTGAAAGAATCACAAATTAATGTATGATTAATGTTAATTATAAAGGTTCAAATATAGTTTAAAATTTTGATGTTACATTTAAAGACCCATTTCGAGAAAATTTATTATGGAAAGAAAGTAACTTTCCTGGCTTTTGGTCTAGGGATGCTCTAATTCCAATTTGAGATAGCCGAGTTGTATGTCACAATAAACTATGATTTTGCAACTAGAGAAGAAGATAAAAGCTCAGGGAAGAAGACAAGGCCTAAAGGTGTAACATTAGTGGATGAAAAGCTTAGGGAAGGTACTTAGGGAGTGTAGGTAGGTGATAAGTGTATAATTACACTTATTATCATGATATATTTATTCATGAAACGATATGGTTTTGAATCATTTTATACTTCATATAAAAGATTTCACGTGGTACGTAGTTGTTTTCTATACAAGTGCAGAAACTAGGTGAATCTTGGGAGTAAAATGATCAAAGATGGAATTCTATGTGAAAAGAGTGAAAAAGATGCAAAAAGATGCGTGGAACACAAGGATTTGGCTTAGGATCGAAGTTGTCAAAGATCGGCAAAGTTACAAGAAGAATTATGAAGAAAAGCATTGTTCACGATCATGACACCCATTCGTGATCGTGAATTGTCACGCTTCATAAATAGAAAGCTGCCAACCAATGTTCACGATCGCGACATGTGATTCGCGGTCGCGACTTGTGACTGTTATTGGTTAATTCTTCTAAACTAGCAACTGCTGGATAAAAACGATCAAACCATAAACCGCTATCAACTACCAGATGAAAAGACACCTTTTGGAAGTTGACCAATCACAAAAATTTACCTTTCCATTGTGAATAAGGATAAGACTTTGCATCCAATCACAATGAAGTGATGCAACCCTTCGCCAATGGAACAACTCTTCGTTTGGATAGACGCAACCCTTCGTACTCTATAAATAGGGTTCAAAACCAAATATTTTCATGGTGCATGTGGACATGGTATGATAAATACATGTGTATGCATAGATGGAGAGTGAAAACATATAGATTTTGCTACGTTCAAAGTTATAGTGAGAAAAATGTATAAGTGATTCGATTCTTATTTCAATCACTAGATTTCTCCACAAATTCGAGAGATTGTTGTATGAGTGTAATTGCAAAGCACTTATTAATAAAATTTTCTATTCTTCTACATTCATTTGTTTGATATTCACAAAGAATAACATCTTAGTGGAGGCTCTGTACGAGTCGAGACCGAATTCAAAGTAGATGCAGGAATTGCAGGATACGATGACTCCCATTAGAGACTGGATAAGGTTTGATCAACTTTAGCTTTCACTTGCATACCTTACAACTTCACTTTATTTTCTACTTATACTTTCTATTTCGAAATTTATGATATGTCTATGTGTCATAACAAAGTATTTCGTCTTACTTCATTTATATTAATCAAGTTATATGCTTTTGAGTTAACTTTCGGGGTTAACAAGATTGTGTATAATCATTGGATCTGTGATTATAACGCTGTTTAGTGAGCCAATATTTATTGAGTGGTAACTTGCTAAATGTGGCTATGTGAGAGCGACCTGTACTAAGCATAGTATTATTTTTATTTAGGTTCTTATAAGTGTCATAATTTGTTTAGCCTAGATTTAGAAAAGTCATTTTATGTGTTGCTCTGCTATGAATTATTGAATATTTGGGAGTCTAGAACCGTGTTTGTTGAAGTTATCTAGTGTATGAAATCTTCTTAATGATTTTGCATGTTTTTCTCTACTAGACTTGTTCTCAGGGAATATCTATATAGTTTACATCTTCTCTAATCTGTTCATGCATCTGTTTATTCATCAGTCTATCATCCAAACCCAACAATTTATCTTATTTCTTTTGTTCTGTAACTCTAGTTGGTCCTTAGAATCGAATTCCTTCCCTATGGGATCGATATCTTTTAAAACTACATCGCAATTGTATACTTGCAGTTATCATCATTTTTCTATTTGATAATCAGTACTGACAACACCTGTTCATATTTAGAACTTTTATTTTATTAGTAGAAAAGTGGGGAACAAAGTTTTTGGTACTGTTACCGAGGATAAGCCTTTCGGAACGAGTATAGCCAAAATCTTACTAACAATCAACTTTAGCTTTTACTTACATACTTACAACTTTACTTTATTTTCCACTTATACTTTCTAATTCGAAATTTATGATATGTCTATGTGTCATAACGAGTATTTCATCTTGCATCACTTATATTAATGAAGTTATATGCTTTCAAGTTGACTTTAAGAGTGGGGTTAACAAGATTGTGTATAATCGCTGGATCTGTGATTTTAACGCTATTTAGTGAGCCAACATTTTTGGAGTGCTAACTTGATAAATATGGCTATGTGAGAGCGACCTGTACTAAGCATAATATTATTGTTGTCCAGGTTTTTATAAGTGTCATAATTCGTTTACCCTAGATTTAGAAAAGTCATTTAATGTGTTGCTCTACGGTGAATTATACGATATTTGGGCTTCTAGAACCGAGTTTGTTGAAGTTATCTAGTGCATAAAACAGTCTTGATTATTTTACATATTTTACTCCACTATACTTGTTCTTAGGGAATATCTATATGATTTTCATCTTCTCTAATCTGTTCATGTATCTGTCCATTCATCAGTCTAACATTTAAAACCTTCAACTTATTTTCTTTTCTTTTGTTCCGTAAGTCTAGTTGATCCTTAGAACCGAATTCCTTCCCTGTGGGATCGATATCTTTTAAAACCACATCACAATTATATACTTGCAGTTATCATCATTTTCTATTTGATAAGTGGTACTGACAACACCTGTTTATATTTAGAACTTTTATATTATCAGTAGAAAAGTGGCGAACAAGTGGTAGAAACAGAGTTTAAAGGGATTGCCAGAACCGGACGGCTAGAGGATTCCCCTCAAACGCGGGTATAATCTTTAAAAGCTGTAATTAGAGATATATAGGAAAAACAAAGAAGGTAAAGAGTAGAAACTTACTAAAAGTAGAGGAAAGCAAGCGGGAGTCAAGGCAAGAAGAGATCAACAGTAGAAACAAGAAATTGCGCAAAGCGAGAATAGTAAGAGAGAGAGCTTATATAGGCAATTAGAATGGGGAGGAGAGCCGTAATCATCACAATTACAATTTTCAAGAAGGAAAATGGTTTGCAAAACTGAAAGGGCACGTGTGGTGCGTGGATATATGAAGGTTCGCGCATGGTGCGTGTAAGGGATTTGAATTTCTAAAAAAACATGTGAATTTTAAGGCCAAATAAGTATGTTTCACATCACCTCGGTGTAAATTGGAATGGTTCGAGGCTTATACAACCTCGACTTCGCCCTGGGGGGGGGACAACTCTGGGAACCAGAGTTTAGAAAGATGAACCCCATCAACGATGATGACCGATGCCATTTTAAGCCTAAACTCTGGGAACCAGAGTTCAGAAAGACGAACCCCATCAACGATGATGACCGAGGCCATTTTAAGCCTAAACTTGTTTAAAATATATGTGGTCGGCGTAATTATACTGCTTGCGAATACAAATAGCCGCACTCCTAAACATCAAGGAACGGTTCCTAGGAAAGGAGTTGAAAATCTGTGAATGCTAGACCTAAAAGAGTCTAGCCCGGACCAGGGGGACTTATGATAGCAACCCATCTCACGGCCCGCAGCCCATGAGGCCCACGTGAAGCCCAAGGGTCTTGATCACTAGAAATAAACTCCCGCGGTTATAACAGGATTAGTGCACGAGGGTAGTTACAGCACTATGAGAGCGGTTGGCGTGTTATGGTAGCAATTACCGCGCACATTCCTGGCATGATCAGAGCGGTTATGCCATGATCTGGAAAAACTATAAATACTAGTTCTTCGGGAGTTGCTTGGGTACGTAATCCTAATTCTAATTCTGAGAACTTATTTAACAATCACACTCTTACCCTTGTACTAACTTTAGCGTAGGAGAGGCTTCGCCGGAATTCCGGCTGAGCCTGTCTAACTTGTGTTTGTGGTTGCAGGTAGACATATTTTTGAGCCACTAAGTCACTTCGGATCACATAACATCAAACAATATAAACTGTTTTATCATAATAGTTTATTAATAAACTATTAATTTTTAATAGGTTACCATACATGTTTCAATAAAAATTTGTTAAGTAAAATTTAAATTAATCAATAATAATTATCAGTAATATTAATAATAATTAAATAATGAATAACAAGAAAAAATTCTACTAACATTAAAAATATCATTTACTATAAATTAATCCTGATCAAATTTAATAGTTATCATTTTTATTATTAATTATTATGATATTATATGAACCATGGTTAAACCAATTAACATCGGATGACATTAGTAATTGTTATAAGTATTATGATTAATAATTATTGTTATTGTAACAGTATATATTCATAATATTATAATTAATATAATTGACAGTTTGATTTTATAAATATTATATTTATAATATTTTATTTATTATTAATTATATTAAATTATATAATAATTATTATTCATTATAAATTTGGTAATTTGAATTAGAATCGACTATTTTTTATTATTTATGATCATTCATATTAATTAACAATATAAAAATCTAAAAAGATGAACTAAACTTAATATAATTGAATGAAGTTGAGTTGAAGTTAAATTGAAAAGAAACCTTATTAGATTTATCAATTAATAAATATAAGAAAAATTAACGTTAGTTTCGTGGAGATCGGATAATATATATGTACAAGAAATAGATTTTTGCATAATAACTACTTATGTCTAAATTACTCAAATACTACATTTTTGTACTTTAATACAATTAAATTGTAATCCACACAAAAGATTTTTTTCCGATTTAAATATTTCAAAAATTTCTAACAATCAAAAGAAAAATTTAACAGATAAAAATATAAAATTTCTGAAAACAAAATTACGTAAAAATCGTAATGATTTTGAAACTAATTAATAAAAATTCTAAAATATTATAATCAATGTTTTTAATACATATACAATCAACATATCAATAATTTCTTCAATTTAATATATGCGGCTATAAAAATATTCAACTTATTACAATTTAATTTTATATAATAAAAATTGACATTTGATAATATTTTAATAGAAGATAGAATTGGAAGGGGACAGAATTGGAACAAAAATTTTTTTTCCAAAAAACCATCCAGATAATGTAATTATCCAATTAAGAAAACAAATAAATCGTCCCGTGATTTTTCTCTCTTATGAAACTCCGTTTTACTTCAGCTTTGAAAATTTATTATATTTCTTCTCATAGAGGGAAAAATCAAAATCACAATTTTCCTTTCCATTCTAGGGCACAAAATTCTCAATTACAACTCAATAATTCAACAAATTTTTGTGATAATTTCTTAACCCTGACCCTCAGTGATACACAGAAAATAGGTCAGCTCACATTCTTACCGCTTAGATCTGATCAATTTCGTTCTTTAAACTCTCAATTGTTCTCACAATGTTTAGATTCGAGCAGGAGAAGATCAGGAAACGAATTTGATTTTATCTTGTTTTCGTTTATCAACTTGTGAGGGTTTTGCTGTGTTTTAATTTTTTGATATGGCCGACGCGCTCTCCGTGATTCCGGCCTCTGTTCTCCGTAATCTCTCTGATAAGCTTTATGAGAAACGCAAGAATGCTGCTCTTGAGGTTTTTACCAACTCAATTTTCATTTTTAGGGTTTTAGGTGGCGTTGTTTCCTTTTTTTTTCTTTTTGTTGTTGTATGTTTATGTTGTCTTTCTGTGCATGTTCTTTAATTTTAGGTTGAAGGCATAGTTAAGCAGCTCGCGACTGCCGGGGATCATGATAAGATATCTGCTGTGATTAATTTGTTGACGACAGAGTATACCTTCTCACCTCAAGCTAACCACCGTAAGGTTTGTAAATCGTTATTTGATTGCCGGATTATTTTGGTTTTATTTGTAGATTCTGTATGCTTAGTTTTAATTTTATCCAACAGTGTGAAATTTTTATGTTGCAGGGAGGATTGATAGGACTAGCTGCTGCAACTGTAGGGTTGACTTCAGAAGCAGCCCAACATCTTGAGGTAATTTTGCTGGAGAACTAGTTTGCTCAGCTCTATATTGCACTCTTATATACTTAACTTTTTAGTGATTTTCGAGTTTTGTGTCTTGATGTTTCTGATTTTACATCAAGGCAATGAATTTTGAAGTTAGGTTATGATTTACCATCTCATGAGTTATGACAACCATTTGTTATATATTTGCATTTAGTTTTTATTTTATGGGCATTTTTTATGAGTAAGTTTATTATATAATGATCCAGAATAATAAGTTATAGATGGAGGTTGGGAACATACTCTGCTATGAAAAGATATTTACATTAAATTCTTTGAACTACTAAATTACAAACATTTATGTAAAATGGAAAATTTTTTCATAAATCTGATGGAAAGATGGTAATCAACTAAAGTATGCAATGGTCAATACTTAAATGCTCAAAAGTATATTGTCAAATGTGACGATATAGCACGTGCTCTTAAATTGTGGCAGTATGGATAACCTACTAAGGTTTGGACAAGGATGAATCATAGTACAGCCTCATCACCGAGGCGCTTGCTAGGCACCTCACATGCATAAGGTGCGCAGCTGGATGTGCCAGTGCGACTGACACAAAAATTAGGAGGTTTAGGAAAAAAAACGGAAATATAACGATTTAGGTATTTTTGGACCCTAGATCTTAGGAAAATAAAAATCAAAGAGGAGAAATTCAGAAATAAATAATAGAATTAGAAAATATATTTATTATGGAAGGAGAGGAGTTAGAGAAGGAAACATTATTAATTAAATGAAACATTTTACGAAAGAAGTGTTGAAATTAGGGAGGAAGAAAATTGATGGAAAGAAAAGAAATGACTAACATCTTGATATTAATTTTTAATTGATTGATAGTTAGGAATTAGCTACTTAATTATTAATTAGACTATTAAATAAATAATATATATATGTATGTATGTGTGTGTGTGCGCGCGCGCGCGTCCGTGTGTGTAGAGAGAGAGAGAGAACTTTATATGGTCCTTTATATTTATTATTTATTGTCCCTTTTTGTTCCATTTTGCCTAGCCTTGCGCCTGAGACTTGAATATTCACTATATGTTCAGTTTGGTTGACTTCACGGTATCATGTTATATTGATGCGTTGCTTCCTTCTACTATTTGTTAATAATTCCCTTCTGTTTTTAGCCTTTAATGGGGCAATGCCTTACGAATCTTCTATCAAAATGATTAGGGGCTTTGACCTTTTCTCATGCTATTCCGTGTAGCATACTCTAACTGTCCTTGTCCTCAGTTTCTAATGCCTTTATTGGTACATCTGTGTCTTTTTGGATTTTTTTATCCAGTTGTATTTATTCAAATCAAGTAGAGATTATTAGTTTATATCAGTCCCTAACTCTTTGTTTGCAATCATTAGTCTCCCAAAATCGTTGTTTTATACTTTCATTAAATGAGGCTGTAGTTTTAAGTTCACCATCAACCTTGTGCATGATCTGTTTTGTTGTGTTTGGGCCTTACTAATTGTGAAAATGAAGAGGTACAGAAGGCATGTGGCTGAGTTGTTTAAATTGGCTAGCCAATTTTTCTAGGTAGCTGGATAAATTTCTGTTTTAATTTTTAAACATTTTAAACTTAGACCGGATGTTGTTGTATTTGGATGTTCTGCCTATGGAATCTGACACCAGTTTCCTGGGTGGGAACTATTTGTCAAGGACTCAGGGTGCTACATTTGGTAAGCATAATTATCTAATAATTGTTTGACTGAACAAGAATCAAATCCATGTTACAGACTGAAGGATGTACTTTGTTATGATTTTTCTGTTCATTTGATGTGACATTGTATTTAGTAGCTGATAGTTTCTTGTATCCTTTTCTATGCAATTTGCTTTTTTTGCTTGTTTTATATTTGGAATAATTTGTCAATTTTTTTAACCATCTGTTGGTTTGGGTACTTACCAGCAAATTGTGCCACCTGTGCTAAATTCTTTTTCTGACCAAGACAGCAGAGTTCGTTATTATGCCTGTGAAGCTCTCTATAATATTGCAAAGGTGAGAGTGAAATGACCTAATTTGTATTTAATTTTTTGGTTTGTCTTTATTTTTACAGGTTTTAATGCATTTTTTTTTATTCTTAAACTAATGTGCAGGTGGTGAGAGGAGATTTTATTGTGTTCTTCAACCAAATTTTTGATGCTTTGTGTAAGCTTTCGGCTGACTCAGATGCCAATGTGCAAAGTGCAGCGCATCTTCTAGATCGGCTTGTAAAGGTTCATAATTGCTAACACTTTCAAATTATTTGTTTATTATCTGTATGTCGTTGATAAGAATCAAGCTTGATAAATTTTCATATTGTTCTACACTGAAACAGGATATTGTCACAGAAAGTGATCAATTCAGGTATGTTACTTCTCATTCAGGATTTTTTTGAAAATTGTTTTTTATGTGTTTGCCAATATTTATTTTTAATGTTCAAGCTTGTTTGTTCTGTCAGCATTGAAGAATTCATACCACTATTAAGAGAACGTATGAATGTCCTAAACCCTTATGTCCGACAGTTTTTGGTTGGATGGATTACTGTGTTGGACAGTGTCCCAGAAATAGATATGCTGGGTTTTCTTCCTGATTTTCTTGATGGTAATATATCATCTTTAAACATATATCTATTTTTTTTTTTGAAGTGTTTCATCATTCCTTGCTTAATACATATGAATTTACATTTTTTTGTGAAATTCAGGGTTGTTTAATATGCTGAGTGATTCGAGTCATGAGATAAGACAGCAAGCTGATTCTGCACTTTCAGAATTTCTGCAAGAGATAAAAAACTCCCCAGTTAGACTTCTGCTACGTTAAATCCTATCCTTATGTTTCTGGTTTCATGTCTTATTGAACTCTTTTGTTTTTGTGTCTGTGGGTGTATGTTCCATAATTTGTTCAGAAATTGAAGGATTTGATATCAAACAATTTGACATGAAAACAAAACTTTTGTTCATTTGTAATTTTCTGACTCGAGCAGTGCTACTGTTGAAGTCTGTAGATTATGGTCGTATGGCTGAGATTCTGGTGCAAAGAGCAGCTTCTTCAGATGAATTTACTCGGCTGACAGCTATTACGTGGGTAAGTGGATTATTTATATTTGGTTATGCATTTGAAATTCTGTTAGCCTTTAACAATACCTTCTATAATATATGTTTGTTGTGTTCCCTGAAATCTGTTAAAAAAAATTTTATCCATCATTCTAATAATTTCAAGTATTTATACCTTTCATTGGTGCAGATAAATGAGTTTGTTAAACTTGGTGGGGACCAACTTGTTCCTTACTATGCTGCTATCCTGGGAGCCATTCTGCCCTGTATATCAGATAAAGAAGAGAAAATTAGAGTGGTAAGCTATCAGTTCACAATTTAGATGTTTTAGATATTAATATTTATGAATTTTCTTTAAAGCAGGTTATGTATATTGATTGTTTTCTTTTGACTCGCAAGGTTGCCAGGGAAACTAATGAAGAACTACGTGCAATCAAGGCTGATCATTCTGAAGGGTTTGGTGTTGGAGACATACTTGCCATTGCTAGGAGGTGTAGCCTTCATAACCTATGATTAGAAGGGGAAAATATTGCATAAAAGACAGTTATCTTAGTGCTTTTGACAAAGCACTTCTGCCATGGAATCATAGTTGTTATAGGCGCTAGGCGCAAAGGGGCTAGGCTTGCCTGGAGGCGAGGCGCTCGCCCGAGGTACCCAAGGTGCCAGAAGTAAAAAAATAATAAAATATATAATTTCTAAACTAGACAATGTTACTAAATAAACATCTATTTGGTAGCAAGCCTTCCTTGCATTTATTGGTCTTTTAGAAACCACACATCAATAAAATCTCAACCAAAATTTAGGAAATATCAAATAAGACACTATAAAATTTCAAGTAAATAAGCATGATAAGAGTCTATTAATATAGAAAGGCCGTGGTGAGAATGAAGGAACATAGAACGGTTGTGGTCTTGTGAATTTTAGTAAACTACTGAATATAGAAAGGTTGTAAAAGAGTATAGAACGGTTGTGGTCTTGTGGTGAGAAAGAAGGAATATAGAACGGTTGTGGTCTTGTGAATTTTAGTAAACTACAGGTTGTAAAAGAGAAAGAGGGAATATAGAAAGGCTGTGGTGAGACCCACGGAGTATGAAACGGTTGTGGTCTTGTGGATTTTAGTAAACTATTGGATATAGAAAGGCTGTAAAAGAGAAAGCAGATGAAGATAGCAGCTGTAAAAGAGAAGAGTTGAAGATGATAATTTGATGCTTTTTTTGTCCACCAAATCAATATAAAATAACTCTAAATCAATGGATGGATCAGATTGAATCACTTAAAAATAAGTGGATGGCTTAGATTGAATTACTTAATAATAAATGGATGGCTTAGATTGAATCACTTAACATAGATGGACAGCCCTGATCAAAAGACTTAAAAAATAGATGGACGGCTATGATTAAATCCAAGGTAAAACACTAAATAATGGCCAATTGTCCAAGAGGCACGCCTGAGGCGCACCTAGGTGCCTGAGAGGCGCTAAAAGGCGAGCTTGAGGCGCGCCTTTTGGACACCACCCCACCTGTTATATGCTGAGGCACCAGGGGTGGCATCCTACGTCAGGCGCGCCTCAGCATGGAATAGAAATTGTTGAAATTCTGGCAATTCACTCCTTTTGTTTTCTTTAACATGATCAATGCCTAAAATGATCCAGTGTTGTTGACATTTTGGCTTTCAGTCAATTATCTAGCGAGTGGGATGCTACCCGGATTGAAGCATTGCACTGGATGTCTACCCTTTTAAATAGGCATCGTTCAGAGGTAATGAGTTGAGAACCATATGTAATTTTTCTGTTAGGTTTTTGTTTTGATTTTGAATATATGAATGATACTGCCTACAATTTTTCTTATTTGATTCTTTAGGATTTTTATTGTTTTTTTTTTGTCAAGTTAGATTATCAATGCATTTTCCACCATTTTTTTTCTCTAATTTCCCTTGTAAATAATTGAGAAAGAGTTGGTAAACAAGAAGAGATTTTAGTAAAAAAATTATAAAGGATAAATAAATTCATCATTTGATTAGTGCAATAATTTTTTATTGGTTTTGATGATTATGTGAAATGGGTTTTTGGAAAAATTGGAGGGATTAGTCGTTTTTAATGCTTAAACAATGTATTGTTGCGTCTTCCATTGCTCTTTACCAAAGAAAGATAATGTTTGTGTGCCTACATTTTGGGCTGTTAACTGTGTAGCATACAGTTAAATTATTAGAGTATGAGAGGGTCTTTTCTGGGTCCCCCTTTTTTATAATGATGAACTCTGTTTGGAGAGGAGATACAATGATACATACTACACATTCTTACAATTTCTTGCTGAATTTTTTCATCATTTATGCTTAGGGCCTTGGATGTGGTGGTATTTTATTCATATTTCACGTGAAACAGGTTTTGGTTTTTCTGAATGAAGTATTTGATACCCTTCTGAAAGCACTTTCAGACCCTTCAGACGAGGTAATGATTTTTATGTTGATTGGATGTTTTCATTTTCTAGTTTATAGATAATTTTAATCAGTTTGGTTTATTCATAATTTTTGGGACCGTTAGCTCTGTCCTGTCTTTCCATTTATCTTGTAGTTGGTTATTTGTTTTGGGAGTATTGGTCGTGCTGTAAGGGTGCTCCTGAAAGTTTACTGAGTCCTCATGTTTCCATGGATTAAGCAAACCTGTTGAAAAATCCAAAGATTGGACCACCTATTGGCTATTTCTGATTTTTACTTTGAACTTATTCTATGTTTCTATTTGTTTTAAACTGCAAGATGAGAGTACCAGAGATGAATCACTGGATGGAAATAGATAAAATAAAATCAGATCATGGGGATGGAAACCCACATTTCACGTGGCATCAAATGATTATTGGTTTATTCTAATGTTATTGTAAGATTATACAATTCATCAGTCCGTCTAGACAATGAATATAAGTTGGAACCTGACTCCTGGAGTTAGCTTCTTCAGTCCGTCTTAAAATCACATCATATCATTTTAGATATTGGTGTAGTTGAGTTCCATCGAATTATGCCTTATTATGATGGTAATTTTAAATTGCACTGCTGTTTCATAGATTTCATGTGGTTCAAATATTCTCAGGTGGTACTTCTTGTTCTCGAGGTTCATGCGTGCATAGCAAAAGATCCTCTACATTTCCGTCAACTCGTTGTTTTCTTAGTACATAATTTCCGCATTGACCATTCTCTTTTGGAGAAGTAAGTTTCTATCTTGTCATTGACTTATATTGTACTTTTTTTCATTTGCAATTTAATCAGTCTACAAGAAAGACTAACAAACAACTCTTTGTTTACTTGATTTTCTTCTAGACGTGGTGCTTTGATAATTCGAAGACTGTGTGTGCTTCTAGATGCTGAAAGGGTATATAGAGAACTCTCCACAATACTTGAGGGTGAAGCTGACCTAGACTTTGCGTCTACTATGGTTCAGGTTTGTATATTTACAATATAATTGGAGTACTTGTAAATTTATATCGTATTTTTTTTCATGTTTTATTCTTATTTTGTTCATTCTAATATTCTTCAGGCTTTGAATTTGATCTTACTCACGTCTTCTGAACTAGCTGAGCTTCGAGATCTTTTGAAGCAGTCACTAGTTCATCCTGCTGGTAAAGACTTCTTTGTTTCATTATATGCTTCATGGTGTCATTCACCTATGGCGATTATAAGCCTGTGTCTGTTAGCACAGGTACGAACCTGTTCAATGGTCAAATAATTAAATAATCACTTTTACATTTTGCATGAAAAAAGTTTTAGAGGCTGATTTTGTTGAATTATTTTTTGTTTATTATCCAGACATACCAGCATGCAAGTGTTGTGATTCAGTCTCTGGCAGAGGAAGATATAAATGTCAAATTCTTAGTCCAGCTTGACAAATTGGTTCGCTTGTTGGAAGCTCCGATATTTGCTTATCTTAGATTACAGGTGCATATTAGTATCCATGTTATACTTCTTTTGCATGGTGAAATGGTCAGGCGCATGATACCGTATAATAAATATGATATTGTGTTGTTGTGTTCTTTTCTTTTTGGCAAAATGCTTTTAGACCCCTGAATTTGACAACTTTTGCCAGATGTCACCCTATACTTTCGTAAGTTGCAAAGTGGCCCAGTCTGACCCCCTCAACACCACGTGTAAACTTTTGGTTGGTTTGGAATAAAATAAGAAAAATGACATCTTTAAAAAGTCAAACCTATCATAATCTGACATGTGGTGTTGAGGGGGAAAACTGGTGCACTTTTGCCAAGTTGAGGGGCCAACTGGAACTTTTGAAGGTTCAGGGTGGCATCTGACAAAAGTTGCCAAGTTTAGGGGGCTGTTGATGCTTTAGCCTTTCTATTTTGACCAGTGTCCTTTGAAAACTTTGTCAGCTGGTTTGTTAGGAGGCTTTTTGTAAAATTAAGTTGTGCTTTCTTATAGTTGTATTACACTGATTGACCTGTATATGTTTAATCCATGTGAATGCAACTATTCTCAGAAGTCAATATTTTCCCTGAATTTGATTGCTGATTCTGTTTGAGTATTCCAGCTTCATGTTCGTTGGAGTATTCCAGCTTCATGTTGACATTTAGTGGCTTTTGCAGCTTCTTGAACCAGGAAGATATACATGGTTGCTAAAAGCCTTAAATGGTCTATTGATGTTACTTCCCCAGGTATCTTTTACATCATCTTATACTTGTTGTCAATATTCCATTGTCACTGCTATTAATCAAGGTTGTCTCTATTGTGCCCATGTCTAGCGTTTATGTCCTCCCTCCAGTTGTAAGAATATGACACATGGAGTATAAAAAAAATAATTAAAATGTATTAATTAGTGTTATTTTACTGAAATGTCCCTTTTACTATTTTCAGAGCCGGAACCATTTTTTAATTGTAATTTAGTCAATATTAACTATTTGAACGAAAAGAAATTTGTTCAACCTTCTGCAACTGGAGTAGAATTGATATGTGGTTGGGAACGATGGGCTTTGGCAAATGCTTTATATCTTATTTATTTTCTCAATGTTATTTTTGTATATGATACTAGTTATGAATGATTTACGATGTTGAGAGTTTGAAACCCGTAGTTTGTAAAGAAAATTGAATTAAACAAATGAACAAGACCTCTTAATTTCTTTGGTGAAAATTTATCATACAAATTAGACCGTATAAGTTAGATGAAAAATATTCATTTTGGAGTTCATTTTACTGTTCAAGACTTCCAGCATTTGTCTAATTTTGGTTATTTGGCTATGATTTAATATTGTGCTTTTTTATTTTCATTCGCATGGGTGCAGCAAAGTTTGGCTTTCAAGATATTGCGAACTCGATTAAAAAGTGTTCCTTCATATTCCTTCAATGGAGACCAAATAAAGCGAACATCTTCTGGAAACCCATATTCTCAAATTGCACATCACATTCCGAGTGTATCACATATCTCTGAGGATGGTGATATAATTCAGGATGTTGGGAATTCTGGTTCGCATGATGGAATTAATTTTGCTGCAAGACTCCAACAATTTGAACATATGCAACGCCAGCATAGGATGCATTCAAAGGCACAGGCGCAATCTCGCAATACTACCACAACCTCTTTACCAAAGGTCTGAGGAATTCTTTTTTTTTTTTTTTTGGCATTCTTGCAATATTTTTGCCCGCTTTTCAGAATTCATGCGTTGTATGACGGGAAAGGTGTCATCTGGACTGATTTACCGGGGGTAGTGTTGGCCGCTTAGTAGTTAATTTAAGGCAAAATGCATCAATTCCCCCGTAAACTTAGCAGCTTTTGCCCGATGTCACCCTTAATTTTCAAAATTTTCACTTAGCCCCCTGAACTTGGCAGAAGTGTACTAGCTTGCCCCTCTCAGCGTCACGTGTCAGATTATGGTTTGTTTGACTTTTCAAATATGTCCTTTTTCTGATTTCTCTTCAACCGGAAGTTGACACGTGCCGGGGAGGAGGGGGGGGATTGGTGCTCTGATGCTAAGTTCGGGGTGATATCAGGCAAAAGTTGCCAAGTTCAGGGGTATCGATGCATTTGGGCTTAATTTGATTCATGATTTTGGCATGTGTGTAGTTTGTGTTTTTCTGAAAAATGAAATTGTAAACAGGATGTACAAAGACGAGAAGAACAACCTTCAGTTTCAGACATGAACAACAGACCACCTTCAAGGTCCTTTAAGAAGGGTCCAGGGCAGTTACAACTTTAAAGACAAGTTCAACATGGTTCAAATACAGGACGATGATGTGGTATAATCTGTAAAATTGTATATCGTAGTTTATTTGGGTTTGGAACTACTAAACAAAAGTTTTATTCTTTTTTGCTTACTTTGTAAACAGAAAAGAATGTGCCCATGTGGTTCTGTTATTTTTTTCAATTGAAAACCGTATGGGCCAAAGCCAAATATTTTAATTCTGCTTTAGTCTTCTCTTCCTCTTGCAGCCTTACACAAGGAATCAGATAATCATGTACACATCAATTCATGTGCAAATGTTGATTTAATTATTTGCCAATCCCTTCAATCATGTTTGTTCAATATCTTATGGGAACGGGTTTAATTCTAGAAAATGCTTATTACTAATTGGATGTGACAGTTTGTTTTCGGTATGTGAATTTTATTCAATGTTATTGGATTTATTAATTCAAAGCAGGGTCAGTTAATGGGCATAGGTTAAAGGTGTGATGGTTTATAATTCATCATAAAAAAGTGTTCAAATTTTTTATTATGTTAATGTATGCAAGTTTTAAAATTTTTTTTTTCGAATATTTTAATATAATGAGTTAAATTTTACAATTTCAGAAAAATAAAATCAAGAGGCTCTTATACGTAAGATTTTTAACCAGAGCCCTGATTCGAAGGCACAATTGGTTTCTCTCATATTTTGGACTCATTATAGTCTCTACATATTGAATATGCAGTTAATTAAGCTAGTCAAAGAGATGCGATCCTTAAAGAGATGGATGCGAGACATTTAAGAGGCATGAGGGACCTCTATTAAGCATCATTTAACGTAGAAAAATAACTTTTTATATAATTTTGTGACGAGTATTAATGAACAAATGTGTATTTTTTCATTTTCTGTTTTTAGTAATATGCAATTTGTTGACAGGACCTTTTTGGGCATGCATATAGTGTGTACGTGTATATATGTTATTTGATTTCTTACTATCCACTATAATATATTTTTTATTCTTAGTATATATTATGCAGCATATTTTTAATGAAGTTTACACTATGCATTACCAAAAAGTCAATAAATTACATGATGCAACAATTAAATTCATAATACAACAATAAAACGGATAATTGCGCATAAGTAACATGTTGCAATATAACAATTATCAAATTGATACACTGACCAAATGGATAAATAGTTTACCAATGTAATTTTGTCAGTTAAATGACACTTGTTATTCAGAAATTGGCACTAAATAATTAATAGATTGAAATTCAATCGGTACATTGATAACAAATTAAGTAGTTGCCCACGGAAACGATTTTCATTAATCTTTGTCTTAATGAATAAACCATTAATATATGATGAGATGGATGATAAGTGACGCTTTTAAACAGTAAAAATAACAACAGCATCTATCCAAGTCAGAGAAAAATTGAAAAAAAAAATATTATAACATTCAAATATTCTTTTGACATCATCAACTTAAATCCAGATTGATTCTTATCATTATAATTAATGCAGATTCAAGACAACAACTGTAATGGAATTATGCTATTATAAATTTATATTATTTCGTTACTTGTTATTGGAGATATACACTTACAATTTTACTGTTTCTGTCTCTAAAGAACCTTTAAAGAGAAATCTTATTATATAATGGGGAAGTTTTATAAATGGGTTGAAAGTTAAGAATAATTTCAGCCTAAGTTTTGTGTCATAACTTATTTGACCAATTAAGTTTCATATTTACCTTCTATACGCTCCAAATTTCTGTGTTCACCTCCTTTACATTCTACGCTTGTTTTTAAATTTTCTTATCTTATTTCGCCATTATCTCTTAAACTGCTCATTTTTTGACATGATGCTTTAGAGCTTTTTGTTCGTCTCAATTTTATCTTCAAAACGCCATCCATTGTAATATACTTTTTCGAAAATATTTTTTCAACTGGTAAGAAACTGGTATATAAGTGGTATGTAACTGGTAGGAAGAACAAGATGTCAATTTTGTTATGAAAGTATGGTAGGTAACATAAATACATGTCAAAAGTTTATCTCCATAGTAATAAACAAACAACTATAAGCTTAAAAGTAAAGAAAATGCATTAGAAAGTGATTACAACATATAAAAAAGAATTCTACAAAAGTATTGAATAAAAAACAGTAGGAATCTGGTATGTAACTGGTATGAAAAATAAAAAATACCAAAACTAGTAAGAAACTAGTAGGTAAGTGGTAGGAAACTAGTATGAAGAATAAAAAATGTCAAACCTAGTAAGCAAGTGATAGAAAACTGGTATGAAGAACAAGTCATATCAAATTAATCTTGAAAATTAATCAAAAT
>CATIWQ010253118.1:0-21662 GCA_949673415.1 Euphorbia schlechtendalii | reverse complement strand
AAAGATTGTTGAAGGGTACTTCAATCAAGGCGTTGTAAAAGGTTTACTCTTCACCAAAAGAAGAGTTAATAGTGGATTAAATCTTGGACTGGAGTTTCCAAGGACTGGATTAGGCAGAGGCTGAACCAGGATAAAAATCGCTGTTTGCATTTCCTTACTCAGCTCATTTATATTTGTGTTATTTTATTCCGCATTAGAAACACATAAAACATAAAAGAGGATTCTGAGGAACATACACTTACTCAGAAGCAACTTCAGAAGCATCTTTCTGAAGTTAAGCGTGAACTCGAAAAAGAATCATTCACCCCCCCTCTGATCTATTTTACACCCTTACTGGGTCCAACAAATATATATTTCAATTTTGCATAAAAAATCGAAGTTGTGTTTGGTTTTTTTTTCGTTTAGGATCCTCGAAATGTTATGAACAGTCCTGATGAGTTTACAACTCTAGTTATCAGAAAATACATTTCATTAACTATTAATGCGTTAAGTTTAGATTAAATACTACCAAAATTAAAGGATAATATGTTATATGAGTTGGATAAATTTATGAACAAAATTAAAAGGGGCATTTGGTTAATCAATTTAAATATTGTATTTTAATCAATAAGTTTTTATAACAGAAACTCTAGTTATTTTTGTTGCTTCTTTGAATGAATTTGTGTCTTGGGTAGGAAGAAAATGTCTTTTAAGAGTCCATATTCCTCCACTCACATCAAGCTTTCTATTTTGATTTTTTACAGTTATTTTGTTTTAAGTTTTCACGTGTAATAATATGTCATTTTTTTCATTGCGGTCAATTGTATATGTGCTACTACACAACACCAATTTGTTAGTTCTACCGCTAAGTTACACACCATTCGTTTTCAATGAAAAGTACGTGTTAAACTCTCATATTAGGTTCATATATCTATCTCCTTTAAATAATCTCGATTCTTATTTGCAAAACTTGTCGGTGTTAAAGGGTTCAATATCAATTCTTACAATTGTGGGCATATCATAACATATGATGAAACTTAAAAATATATAAATTGCAAAATTGTCATTTATTTTAATTTTCTTTATGTTGCCATCTTACTCTACCGAAGTATCAATAATCAAGATGTTCACAAACCTTATAAAATTATCTTAATCTGCAAACAAATTTACTGTATTATTCCTTATAGTTTAGGTTAAAAATTATATGGAGTTATGGACCCACAAATGATACCTGCCATCACAACAAAATGAAAAAGTAGTTCCATTACAAGTCCAAATAACTGTAGAAGGTGGAGATTTGTGGTCAAAAAGATTGAAAAAGTTTACAACTCTCCACTCCCAAAGAATACACACAATTATTAGATTCTCTTAAGAGCTGCAACCCCACATTTTGAAGTGCCGTTTAAGCCATTCACAATTTGCCTTGTGCCGTTGTCTTCTTCTTTCCAATTGAAGAAAATGGGATCTGTAAACAGAGCACATTTTGCTACACCTTTCTTTTTTATATATTATCTCACTCTTTCACATGACTACAAGCAATATATCCTCCTATTTATAATTACCCACATGCTTCTCTATTTCCCTTTCCCTAATACTGATATGATGAATTCCAGTTCTTATTTGAAATAATATTGTTTATATACCCTAAGCAGCTTACAAATATAATAAATTCCAATTCTTATCTTATTTAAGCCATGAACTGGGTAACTTGTTTACATATACTGTTATTTTACCTATTCAAATTTGATTTGGTTTGTTTAATTGCTTCGTATATTAAATTAAGTTTAGATGCTACGTTTTGAAGTTTATTAAGTTGCCAAAATTTGTTGATAGCTGAATTAGTAGAATAGCTCAAATAGCTGCAAAGAACTCAAGTCTGAACTCAAGATTTTTCTAGTTTAGTTATTATTTATTGTTGTTTTTTATTGTTAACAATAACTTTTACCTATGAAATAACTATTATAATTAACAAGTTACATTATAATAATTGTTTAATGCAAAAAATGCAAAAATAATTATTTGAGAAAGTTGCAAAAGACCTACCAAATCTATCAATATTAGATCAAATGGAGAAAAAGGTGTAAGCTGCTTATATATGAAATAAATACCATAATATCTTATAATATACAAACAAGTTACCCAAATAAAAAATCACCAACTAGAACAACCATTCATTATTGTACTATGATTTTTCTTGGTTAATTTTGGTTGCAATATTATTATAAATATATTTAAGGTCCAATCGGCAAGTCTGTCAGTTTCGTGTTTAATTTGTAGTCCCTTCTCAAAAGTCTAATGGAAAACAAGATTATCATGTCAGTATCTTTTCTATATTAACCTTTATGATTTCATATCATTTTTAGAACAATCATGTTAATGCCTTTTTTTAGCGACTTAATCATGAACAGTAAAATGTCACCATTGCTAAAATATACAATAAAACCTATTGATTGTATGAGCAAGATTATGATTTAATGTATGATTAATCTCCAAAATCTACTGATCATAAAATAATCAGAAATAAAATAAATAATGTTCCTATCATTGAGATAAATTATTGTATCTATTTAACGTAGGGTACACTTTTTAGGATGTAATAATGTAGCATTATTTGATGTATGCATTTTTTCATAATAAGAAGGCAGTAAATGCATCAATGTATATAACCGTTAAGTATTTACCATATAGCCGCATATGCCCACAAAAATCCAAAACAAAAATCACATGTAATATTTTAGAAACTTTCCTTTTATTACTGTTTGCGAAATAATTTAAAATCAAACTGCACGCAATTTCATATTAGTTTCGAAATCCCTAATAGTTGTTGTTCCAAAAATCTATCTTATATATTCTTAAGTCTACTTTGACCCAAGGTTTTAGGGCCAGAAATATAATGTTGAGTTGATTATAAGTTTTTTATTATGTGTACTAAACTTAAATTGCTAGAGGAATAAAAGTTAACAGCCATAAACAGTAACAAATGAAGCAAAGAAATCCTGGTTCATTTTCATGTAGACAATTTTGACAAATCCACTTGGTCCTCAGTTTTCGTACAACTTTTATATGGTCCCCCTTCATATAAACTTTTTCTTGTCTACATTATATTTCAAACACAAAATCTTTAAGTTAAGATGGCCACTAAAACAAACCTTATTAGGTTCCTATATTTCTAGGATAGACCGCAAACCAAATTCAAAAATTATCTCTAATAATTACTCCCTCCCTCCATTTATTTTATTTGTTTAATGAACCATCAAAATCAATAAAAAAATTATTACATTTTAAAAATTTGTATTAAAAAGTAAAATCATTTTTGAGTTACCAATTCATAACTTTATTGATACACAAACCGTCTCCTAATTAATGCAAATATAAATATTAAAAAATAGTGAATAATGAATTGATAATACAGAGAATAAGATAAAAAAACAGTGGATTACTCCATTTAAGGGCGTAACCATACATAATTGCATATTTTCAAGAAAAGGAAGGAATTTAAAGGGTGGAAAAGAAAAAGTAGGAAAAAAGGAAATGGAATTGTTAACCCCACGATGTTGAACGCAGCACCGAAAAATTCCTCTCCAAAGTTGCACGCGTTTGCATGTTTCAATTTCAAAAATATTTTAAACCCCAATTTTCATTTCAAAAACCTATCCATTTTCCTTCTTCAATAGCTTTTACTGTAATCACATCTATAATATGCATTCATAGTCTTGCACTTAATACGCGCAATGGCACTCACCGCTCTGTCTCTCTACAACCTTAATTTCAATTCTTGATTTCTTCTCAGTTTAATCATGGGCTATTTCAATTGCAATGCAGAGTCTGCAATTGCAACCTGTGATCCCTACAATTGGGATCCAAAGAGAAGAAGAAGGAAAGCTATTCGCAACAAACCAAACAATCAGATTCAAATCAGGAATTTCACTTACCAACAGCTTGTTTCCTCCTCCGATGGCTTCTCCGCTGATAACTTCTTAGGTAAAGGCAGCCACGGTACAGTTTACCGAGCAATTTTAGACGACGGCAAACTCATCGCCGCTGTGAAGAAATCCTATCCGAATCACCCATTAGCTACAATCAATTCTAATTGCACCGCCACCACAACTCCGGCGGAAAACGAGATCGAGATTCTCTCCAGAGTTCAACATCCGCGGCTAGTAAACCTCATCGGATTCTGTTCTGATCCGAGCCACCGGAAATTGCTTGTTGTTGAGTATATGCCGAATGGCTCTCTATATGCTCTTCTGCATTGTACTACCAAACCGCCGGGTTGGACCAGACGGATCCGGTTCGCTTTGCAGGTGGCGAAAGCGGTTCAAGCTCTGCACTCTGCTTCTCCGCCGGTGATTCACAGAGACATAAAATCGTCGAATGTGTTAATCGATCAGAAATGGAAAGCGCGGCTAGGTGATTTCGGCCTTGCTTTGAGAGGACACGTGGAAGATGTGCGAGTCAAGTGTACTCCGCCGGCGGGGACTTTAGGTTACCTCGATCCTGGATATCTGGCTCCCGGCGATTTAAGCACCAAGAGCGACGTTTTCAGCTTCGGGATCTTGCTGTTGGAAATCATCAGTGGTAGAAATGCCATTGATGTCAATTACAGCCCTCCTTCCATCGTCGATTGGGCGGTTCCTTTGATTAAGAGGGGAGATATATCCGCGGTTTGCGATCATCGGATCGGGTCGCCGGTAGATCAAGGAATGATAAGCAATCTGGCTATTTTAGCAGTTAGATGTGTAAGATCCACGGCAGAGAAGCGACCGAGTATGGCAGAGGTGGTTGAGGGATTGAAAACGGTAAGCAAGAGACGCCACGCGCCGGCATTATGGAATCGTCTGAGGAGGCGCGTGGGGCGGGAAGAAGAATCGTGGCCCTATGAGGCGGTGGATAATTCAAAAGAAGAGGTCGTTATTAGTGTTAAGAAGACGGGAAGCCGGAGAAGCAAGAAAAAATCAAGTGTAACAAGTGTAGAGTATGAAAGGGAAAGGATTGGATGGAAGAGTGAGCGGGTAATGAGATCAAAATCAATTGGTTCATTTGGCGAGATTAAAATGGGTGGTCCTGATTTAGTTAGAAGAAAGCAAGGGGTAGCAGTGAAAATTCCAGTAGTGAAATTAAACAAGTCAAAGTCAATGGGGGTACTATATCAAAATAACAGTAGAGGATATATGTTTGAAATTGAGAGAGACACAGATTCCACTGTATCAAAGTTATTCGTTGGTTTGGATGAAAAATCTGAGAGAAAAATGCAAGAAAAGCCTCTGGTTTCCATCTAAACTTGTGTATTTTTGTAATTTTTTCACAGAAATTATTGGGCACAGAAATTTGAGTATCTAAAATTTCTTTTATTGCTGTATTTCAATACTCTGTAATACCATACTGTGGATGTTGTGTTGTATGTTAGTGACCCAAATGGATATTTATATTTGGATGTATTAACGAAACACATCTTTACAATCGTATAGTATATTTACAACGGGAGTCTCAAGGATATAGCCATGAGCCATTCCTTGAGTGGAATTTCAAATGCATGTGATTAAGTTGGGACATAATTGGCAATCGTAGTTGTTAACAACTAATAAGGAGAAGGAATGAACACGGTAGAAATTGAAAATAAATTTTAAAAAATTACGTGAAATTTAGAGAACGGAACACCGAAACAGAATTGACATATTTTAATTTTTTCAGTGTGTGATTAAATAATGATACATCACGTGGAATGTTAAAATGATCCATAAACAACATATTGATTTCATCACATGTCTTAGGAAATTTGGATTAATTTTCACACTAATGGCAACAAAGCAAATGAGTAATGATTATTCTACATTTATAAAATGATAAGTCTTTAACACAAATAAGGGCTAGATGGTATTTAGTCCGAATGTTAAGATATGTGGCACAATAATTCCGTGTTAAATGTTAAAGGCACGTTGATATAGGATTTCAGCTGTGATAATTTAGCAGACGTTGGCCCAAGTGATCCACCTTAATTAGCCTCCTCAAAAAAGGCAAGCGTTTGACCTTACGTCTTATTTGGATAATAGTTCTTCATGGTTCATTAAAGTAGGGTATGACATGGTATAGTACAATATAATTCTTTTAAAATTTCATGTTTGGATAGACAGTATGGTATAATATAGTTTTTTTTAAAATTTAATTTGATTTAAAGGAGAACCACCAAATCCGTGGTTTTATTTTCATGGTTTTTGAAACCATGAAAAAACCATGAGATAACCATACCATGAGAATAATCATACAACCAAACAAGTGAATTTAAATTAGAACCATACCATATCATAAAAAAACCATGAACCAAACAAAGCCTTGAAAAAAGCAAGATAAATATGAAGGAATCTCGTAGACAACCAACCATAAGACCAAGGCATAAGTAAGACCGGAGGAGTAAGAAAAAACATTTAAGTATTGGCTAACCACTACACGACAAACGAGTCGCAACTTGAGTGGCCGACTAATTTGATCATGAACCTGTAAAATATTTCTCGTTTTGTTAGGAAGAAAATTACATTTTCTGTCTCCGCATTTGCTTTTTGGTTACGTGAGAGATGAAAATATGACAGCACACCACGAAGGAATCAAATTAGGAAGCAACTGCTCATTAATTTCTAAGAATACTTGAGGCGTACAGAATTTGAGATTTCATACGCGCTGCTCATATATCCAATTTGAGCGAAAATGGTTTTCCCATAAATTTTTTTTGGAAACGTTAGTTCATTACTTTTGTTTGCATTAGGAATGTCCTATTCACCATATTCACCAAGATTTTGTCTACTTGTGCACATTTATGGAAATTATACCACCTATAAAAAAATTCCATATAAACTAGTCACTGTTTATATGATTTATCCAATTTCGTAATTAGTCGAGTGAAAATACGAGTGTTTTTGTTTTTATATATTCTTTCCTTTTACCATTAGTGCTTTTGAACTAGTGAATTTTTTCTCCGTTTGTGTAAATTCATTTCCAATACGTTATATATTGTTTTGTTATCCATTTAATTTACCGGAGTTTTGTCACAACAATATCTAGATCCGATTCAAATTGCACATTTGGTTAAGGTGAGTAAGTCTTCCGGTGAGAATATTTTAACGTTCACAAGATTTGAATTCGAAACCTTAATCAAGTGATACCAAATTATTTACCAATTGATGTCCTTCGAAAGTGATCTTCCGCTTATCGAGTCTTCAAAGATCCTGCAAAACAAATCTTCGGCCGGAAGTGTTTCCGGCGAAAATCCTCCGACGATCTAGTCAGTGGTTTTAGAAGGGTAGTCTTAGTGTATTCTTAGGATAATAGCTCTTACCCCTACAGTGGGAGATTGTCTTGCTATTTATAGGATTGCATGTAATGATGATGTGTGGGATCCATCTGTAAGAGGTACACGTATGGCAAGCCGCTTGGGGGTCTTGTCGGCCGTCGGAGCATTAAATGATTCATCTCTGCCAGTTGGTAATGCATTTAATGCGGCAGAGGAGAGAGATACGTCAAAGTTGACGTGGGTTCTGAGAATGATATCTCGGCATAAGCGCGGTGGGTAACGTCGAAGGTTATTTAATTTGTGATTCCATACCTCGGCATGATGTTATGCTGATATGGTGTCGGCGCGTAGTAGTGCCGAGGCATACCTTTATTTAGTCCATATAGCTTTTGAATCTTCTAGTGGATCTTGATATCACCAATTAAACTAATTACCATTTATTTAAATACATAGTGGATGACAATGTTACATAGATTCATTATCCTGTCATTAATAATGTTATGAAAGGATTTCATCTTCGTAATATGTGATGTATATTTAAATCTTCGTAATATATATGTGCCCCACCCCATTAAATAATATGGTTGGGCTATTTTTCAATTCAAAATCTTGTTGTTGTGTATTAATATCCACATCCACATAAAGGTAGCTTCAACTCTTACAACTTACAAGATATCTGTTGTATAATATAGATAAGGCCAAATCGTTTATCTTTTGTCTGGCAGGACTATACAAGGTGTTATGTTCAGTTACATACTTACATGTAACATGATTTTTTATCTTTCTTTTTCCATTTTTAAAAATTTTCATGTGCTTTAACTTTATATATATTCTCGTAATTAAACGGTAAACAAGCACAAAAACTCCAATTTCCTTTAAAATAGATTTTGCTTGGAGGAGGAAAAAAAAAATCTTTTCGACGCTTCTTCTTCTTCCTCCTCCCATACCGATTATTATCATCTGCTCTTTCTCAAATTTTGTTTTTTATTTTTTTGGGTAAGCTTACAAAAAATACCTTTGATTTTGTTGATTTTCAAAATGGTTATTGTTGAATTTTGTTCCAAATTCAGCAATCAATTTCACAAATGGTTTACTTTCCACCTGTAAAAGAATATGAGAGATCTCACATCTCCAATTTGAAACTTAACATCCAAATCACAAATCCAAGACACTTGGGTTCTCAACCATATCCAAAGTCGCCGCCTTTACACCTCCGGTATTGGTTCCCTAAGCTGATAACGGACCAATTTGGTTGTGCTTTCCTAATCTGATAACGGACCTGTTTGGTTTTGCTTTCCTAAGTTGCTTTTCTGAAAAATTCCGTTTTCAAGCTTTTCCTATAAGCAGTTGAGTTGATTTTGGAAAAAACAAGTCAGACATTCCTAAAAAATTAACATGAAAGGCCAAAATGTGTTGTTCAAAGCCAAAATAACTTATTGGGACAGCAACTTGAAAAGCAATACCAAACAAATCCAACGTGTGGTTTAATTAATTTAGGGGGAACGTGGACTAATCGATTTGGGGAGAGGAGATGAAATAAGATATTTTTGGCTTTCTTGAATTTGCAAAAAGTTTAAGTTCCCAAAAATACCTCTTACAGCGTCACCATTAATCGGGATCTAGGCAGGACTTAGGCGTTAGTCGACAGAGTTTAAGCACTGGGAGTAGTCGAGCGACGATCCTCGAAATATTGCTCAGGCGAGCCTATGCCAGGACTTTTTAAACAGTACTTTTGGTCATATAAAATTGTTAACGACACTAAAATAATAAAATACTTTCTTGAATTTATTCCCTTCCATTTGATGGATGCCATTGTCGACAGCCAAGGAACCCTGTATAACTCCCGCAAAAAAATCCTGTCTTCAATTGGTATCCCCATGCCTGTCCCCTCTAATCATAAAATGCCACGTGTTAACTTTTATTATATTTTAATAATTATTAATTTCTCTCTCCTACTTTTTTAATTAAAATATAATAAAAGTTGACACGTGGTATTTTGTGATTGAGGGGACAGGCATGGGGACATCAATTGGGGACAGAGGATTTTTTTCCATAACTCCCTACGTGCAATCAAGAAGGAGTTTCACTGCATATTATCATATATTTATTTACTACCTCATAAACACACAGACTGTTTTGAAAAGCTTCTTCCATGGATGACACAAAATGAATCCAAACGATTAAAATTTAGAACCAAGCCATTTAGGCTATGTTTTTTTTTTCAAAATTTTACAAACAAAAATGAGAATAGAACTTAGTTTTAATATTATTCGCGATTATGATGAATTAACTAAAGCTGAATTACTCCTTGCAGTTGATACTAATTGTCTTTCTCGATGATTTATTTTGATTCTTTTTATTTATCAATTATGAAATGAATGTAACTTTAATCATTTTTTCCCTCTAGTTTACCCTTGTATAATATGCAAGAAATTTAATATATATAAAGTTACAAATTGTTAACTAAAAACATTGAAAATTTAATATAAAATATAAATGATAATTAATCATATTAATAATGTAATTTGTTTTTTAAAATTGATTTCAATCAAAAACTTTAAAACTACACTTCGGATGAAAAAAAATCCTAATCACAGGCCCTTCTAAGTTATATGCAAGCACGTGAGGAACATGGGTATGCCGTTGCCCTCCGAATTCTAGAGAAGGAAAGCCCAATTCTAATGAAATGGGTATTTTTTTAAAAAAGAGCCCACGATTAAAATAACATTGTTTTGATTATTATGTGTTATAATAAAATTGATTCTAATATTCAATTCCTTCAACCAATTTTGAAATCTAGCATATTAGATGGTGACTCTACTATTTTGTCCATTAACACCATCTTCAAATCTGTACTAGATTACAAATCAATGCTAAGTTTCATTCTTGTTCAATTTTCTTTCAAAAAATAATAAATAAAGTCAACTTACTTGTTTTTTCCTCGAGAACATGATTGTTAAAACTTTAATTATAATAATTTTTAATAATTATCGTTATGAAAATGTAATTAAAAATATAATTAGGACTGGTAATCTGAGAAGCCCAATCGACTATTAGCATATTATTTACAAGGACTAGTTACATAATTGTTCTGTTACACAATATTTACAAAATATAATAACTTCACAAATTTATAATTGTCTGAAACTTATTTACAGAATCGTCTTTTATGTTAAAAATCTATTAAATATATGTTAGAATCTATTATAAAATATGCTAGATAGAAATCAATTACAAATCTATTAGAAAACCAAGTAAATTGTTTATGCCTTACATGGGTGTTTGATTGTTATTTTTTCAAATATTATGCATTTCATCTCAAAATGTGTTAAAATATATTGGGAACCTAGTAAACATTTTACATATTAAAAATCATGTTGAAATGCATAATATTAGAAAAAGAATAGAGGGACCAAAAGACTCAATTCATATGCTCATTTTCTTTCCCACGATAAAATCATGCTAATATCAATAAAACCAAATGGAACCAGAAAAAAATGAAGAACAAGATGAAATTGCAAGAAGAGGAGCAACAAGTGGAGGAGCAGTGTATGTTGAGCAATGACGACAAGAGGATGCGGAGATGCGATTGGAAGAGAAAGAAAGTCATGGACAAAGGCGAAAGAAGAACTCAAATCAATCAGTACGCGTGAGGATGGTCGAATAGCCTGACGATGGACAAGATGGTGGAGACGGGGACAGAGATTTGTTAGACGATGACAGAGCAACTCTGATCGGGGCCGATTACATGGGCGTGATAGCGAGTGATGTGATTAGAAACGGGAAAGAGAGAGAAGGTAGAGCTGCGCTTGTGATAGTGTAATTAAGTTTGGGTAAAAGAATTTTCTGTAATTAAGATTCTTTAGAATCGGCTAATATGTAATTCAGTAAACATCAAAAAGTAAATAGTTTGACAAAATAATCATGTTTTGATAAATATTCTGTTTACAGAGAAAAAAAATAGATCCACATACATTGATTGAAATGATTTTGAACTTGTCATTTTTTGGCCCAATAAAAAAATCGAGCCATTTGCCTCTTGAAAAAAATTAATACTTTGCAATTTGTTATTTCTAAGCCTTGTTTGGTTGATAGTTTTTTCATGGTATGGTATGGTTCGACATTAAAGTTGGTTGTTTGATTTCATGGTTCTCTTCGTAGTATGGTTTTTTCATGGTTCTAAGAACCATGAAAGTCTAATATTTTTTAACCATGGATTTGATGGTTCTCATGGTTCTAACTTTTCATGTTATTAAAATAACCTTAAATTAAATCAATTATTACTAATTAACCTATGAACCTAGACAATAAATTGGACGTTCTCTACTTTTTCTAAACAGCCACAATTTTGCTAAACTCAATTGCTACGTCATCTCTACTAAAAGGTACCTTTTCTTGTCCCCTTCGATTTCACTTCTTCGTCTCCGTAGTACTGTGTTATCATGGTTTGTGTATGTTTTTCACTTTTTCTCTTCAGGTAATTTTTTCAATTAGTTTTTTTTGCTGTGATTTTCTACTCGTTTATGAGTCGGAGTTACAACTTGTCCAAAATTATAGAACTCAGTAGATTTGCTAGATTAGAACGTGATCTCTGAGAATAGAGGTACAAAAGCTACCCACCTAGAATATGTCTTTATAAGCTGCTGTATCTTTTATGTTTGAGAATAGAGGTATATTTATGTCTTTATTTAGGGAATAGAGTATATGTATGTCTTCATTAGGCTGCTGTTTAACTTAGAATACAAGGCATATATATATATATATATATATATATATATATATATATATATATATATATATATATATATATATATATAGCTTCATATGTTAATCTGATAAAATGGACATTTAAGTAATTTTATAATTATTTGAACCATACCATACCATTAAACCAAACAAAAAAATTAAAAAAAACCATACTATACCATACAATGAAACCAAACAAAAATATTTAAATAACCATACGATACGATACGATACGATACGATACCGTACCATACCATACTTTAATGAACCATGGAGAATCATCATCCAAACAAGGCCTAAGAGATTATTTTTTTAATTCAAAACGAGTTCATGATTCGATAAAAGGTTCCTATTACCTAGAGATTAGAAATTAATGAACGAAACTAATCGAAAAATTATGTATCTAAAGGTTAATTACATGTTTGATGAAAAAACCTTTATCTGATATCTTAATGTTAATGGTAGGGAGTGATTTTTAAAAGTTTCATTCTTTAGGTCACGGTTTTAAAATGTACCCTACTGTGGTATACTTAAAACGTTTTCTAGAAACTCAAAATCTCTACAAGGAACCCAAAAATATAAACATACATTCAAATATAAAAGTAAATCGTAGAAAATATAAAGAACGACATAGTTTTTAGATTGTTCTGCTTTATGATACTCAATACTATACTTAAAGGGTACCTTAGCCAGTGAAGAAGAGGAGTAGCTTTTATTGATAATGGCATAAAAATTTAGGCAAAGATACAACAATATATAAATACATGTCAAAGAATCACAAAGCTCGTGCTATAAGAAGCATAATTCAAAGACAAAACCCAAAATTTAGGCATACAAAACCACAGAGAGAAAAGCTTAAACCCTAAAACTTAAAAAACCTGTAAACCTGAATCTCAGCAAAAAAAACACTTTAAATAGCTTCAAATGGTAATCACTTCACTGCAACTTGCATCTCCAAAAAACATCAACACGACCAAATGATAACGTAATGAATCAGTAAAGTGTGGATTTTATATGCTTAAGCTGAAACATAAAACGTAGCGCTTTGGATTAAGAAAGACGGGCTTAAACTTGGGCTTTTAGCTGGTGTTAAGGGCAACACCCCAACAATATTTGTTAACTAATATAGTCCAGTCACTTCATCCTCGTTTCTAAATAGAATTCAATTTTCATAGCTATTTGTGGTGACATTTTTCGGAATTGTTCCTTGCTTCGGTGTTGAAACAAGCATGCAACTTTATGATACTGTTGTTCCTTGAATTAAGATTTCTTTCTTTATGTATGATTTTTTTTTCATGTTTTTGTTACTAATGTGTATATATCTAATTTTCATTTACTTATGCTATCATGAACCACACTGATGACACCTTTAAAGGTGAAGGGCTGAGAAAAATAAATCTCAAATCGTTCTTTTTTTCTTCCCTTTGATTAAATTTTAAAAAGGAACATAGACTTAATTTTACCAGTCCAGCTTTGGTGGATTTATAGTGATGCTTTGCTGTTGCAACTTAATTGGAGAGAATTCAAAATATGTTTTTAATCATCAACTGTAATTTTGATTCTACGTTAATAAAACGCCGAGTTGATAAAATATTTATGCTGAATAACTTGTTAAATATGAATGTCGTGTTTTGAAATTATATACTTACCGTTACTGGTAAAAGTAAAAGTTTATGAACCATTAGGGTTAGGGTTTAGGGTTTATACAGCTAAATGTAATAAAAAAAACAAGGTTAGTTGTGGCAATTAGTATATCCTTTGAGAATCTGATACGAATCAAGGTCTAATATTTGTTATCTTGAACCATTCTTTTTATTAATCATATCATCTTTACAGTGGGAAAAGATCTTTCTGAAAGAGATAAAGTGTGTGGCTGAGAGGAAGAAAACAATTTCAAAATTTTACTTTGTGTTTTAATACTTGCACAATTGAAAGTCTAAGTAGAAATTGTTAATTAATTGAATAAATTTGTTAGGAATTGAATTGTCTTTATCATAATAACAGTAAAACATAAAAGGTATTCAAAACAATTCAAAAGCATGATAATTAGAGGAACGACACTATGATGAAAGAAAATGTTATAGTCCGAAGAATAAGAGGGTTCATTAGTATATTGACTAACATGGAAAATAGGATGATTTGGAGGGATGTGATTTCATTAAACGACTCTTTATACATGAAAATTTGTGCTTAAACTTTTTGAGCTCAAATCAACAAATTTGGAGGATGTGCACTCTTTATACATGAGATAATTTGTACTCACTGACTCGCGCATTTTCTGAGCTCAAATCATCAAATTTGAATAAAAGAAAATAGAATTTGATTTGGTTTTTGGTAGAGCAATCAAGGCTAAAATTGGAGGTTGATTGGATTTACATTACATGTGTCACAACAAATTAATAAAGGATACAATAGCAATCTTAATGAGCTTACTCACACTCTTAATTAATTCAGTAAAACTCTTTTAGAAAAGAAAATTGAAAAAGGCTGCCAAAAAGCATGGGGGAAGGAGATGGCCCAATCTCTCGTCAAGTCACCGTCTTTGTCTATTTCTCTCTGTGATTGAAATATCAGAATCTCCGTTTCGGGGATAAAACGGGACGGCGAATCAAGATTTGAAATCACACGTGGCCTTTGAAGAAAAAACAGAAAACGGAAGGGATTTGGTTTCCCGTCAGCTGACAACACTGGTACACGTGGCATTAACATCACACGACTTTTCCCCCTTTTTTTTTGTTATTAGGGTATCTCCAATTTTACTTTAAATGTGAGATTGAAGTTTGTATGAACCGCATTCATTCACAGTCTTAAATTATGAAGTTGTTATAGCGCAATTTCAAATGTGAAATAAGTTTATTGTTTTGAGTTATGTAAAAATGGATTAAATAATAATATTTTATTTTAAAATGAAAATTTGAAAGAAATTGTTGAAGTATAAATATTGTAACAACTTGAAATTTTATAATGCAGGTTCGAGATGACCTTGTAACTTATTTCATTTCTGTTATTTTTATTTTTTAAGCTTTCTATTCTCTTTTCTTTTCACTCTTCTCTACACTTTTCTGTTGTTCCATCGACCTCAAAATAATTGATACTTTAATATTGTTACTAAAATAATTAAAAAAATCTATTAAAATATTACATTAACTAAAATATTCTTTTGAACTAAAATTTTCTTCCTCTTCAATTATTAACTTATAATTTCATGAATTTCATTTCAATTTTCATATCACTTTTCTTAAAGCAAGTTTAAGATTATTTTACCAAATTTTATACGACATTAATTTAAAATGTCAATGTTTCTAAAACAAATTTTTTTTACTAACAAAACAAGCAATGTCAAAATGACATTAATCTATATCCTACTATACTTTTCTAATTATTATTGTTTTGTTATAATTTTGTTGGGGGATGATAACAGACCGGATCTGGAAATGATTTAAACTTATATTTTCACCATTTCAAGAGTAACATAAGATAGATAACGCTTGTCTCAGCCTTAACAGTGCTTCTCAGCCTTAACAGTGCTTTTACTAACCTTAAAATGATGAAAATACGTGTTTAACCGGATCCAAATCCGGATCATTGCCATCCGTATATGTCGTATTGACACAAATCAATCCCCCACCATGAATGTAAGCAAAATTTAGTAATTTACTGTAAATAAACTAACTTTAATTTATGAATTTGCATGTTTTTTAATGTATTACAAATATTACTTAGATTTATTTTTCTTAGTGTATATTTTATATCTAAATTTTTTTATTTGAGAACACTAAATTTCATTACTAGTAAAAGGGTGAACTACGAAAAGCACAAAAGTTTCTGATTTTCTACAATTATCTAATAATTTAATTCTCTGTGTCTACAGCTTTTTTGGCTTATATTCATAGAAGTGGAAGTAATATTAATTTTATAAATTAATTTTTTTTAAAAGAAGTTGACTATTAAACCTCTAACCTTTATTCGGCATATTGAAAAATAATTCCAGTTTGTGTTACAAAATATCTTATATATTTAATAAAGTTTTGAATTCAAAGTTCTTGGCATTAACCTTTTTAGATTATTTACATATCAACAAGTTTTAAGGAAATATCATGACTAATTTAGAGTATCAATTAGAGGAGAAATTATATTAAGGATCAGGTCTAAATGATCGGATTCTTATATGCTTGTCATGTGTCCCAAATATCAATATAATAATAGAAAAGTAAAAACATAAATTAATTTTAAAAACACATGATAAACATGTAAAGATCCGATACTTTGAACCTGGTCTTTAATATAATTTTCCCAAATTATAGATACAATGTTATAATTTAGTTGTCGGCTTTGGGCATGACTTTGTAGACTTTTAGTTTTATTTTACTTATTACAAGAATATTAATTGCTCAACTAAATGGTACTTAATTATTTGGAATCAGAATAAATTGAATATTTGAGAGATACAATTTTGAGATAAGTTGAAAAGCAATGTCATATAAACTCTCAACTCTTAAAGTATTTTACATAAAATTGCCGCAAATTGAATATTTGAGAGAAAATAATTGACATTCACATGAAGTCTAAAGAATTAACGTAAACATGTACAATACAAGAATAAGGAAACTGTATATCATTATTTCGAACATACACGTTACAAGGAACTGTACAATATCGAAGTGATGCAGTTATATATCTATATTTTCTTTTTTCTACGTAAATGTCATTTGTTTTTACAAAATAAAGATAGAACTGTAAATAGGGTTTAAACGAGCCGAGCTGAACCGAGTTCTGGCGTGTTTGTGTTCGTTTATTTAATTTTTAAACGAACACAAGCCGAGCCGAGCCGAGCTCAAACACAAGTTCAAAATTCTGCTTGTGTTCGGCTCATTTAAGTGTTCATTTGTTCACGAGCTGCTCACGAACAACTCATTTATTTTGTTCATGAACTGTTTGTTAAGTTATTAATGAACGAGCTCGTTTATTTTTGTTCACCAACAAATTAAATAACATTAATATCATTGAAAGACTGAAATTAAATTAAAAACACAACATTTTAAACATTTATGATTGTGAATGACGAAGTATTATAACAAAAGGCATGATATAGCCTCAAAATGTCATTCAAAGACCAACAAAGTTAATTTAGCAATTAATCAGTTTATAAACATTTTATTTTATGTTATGTAGAAAATTAACCGAGCTAGTTCATGAACATTTGTCGAGCCTCTAATCGAGTTTGTTCTCGAGTTAACAAGCCAAGCTGTGATTTGTTTGTGTTCGGCTCATTTAATATCTCAGCTCAAAATCATGTTCACGAACTGTTCATTTATTAATCGAGTCGAGTCGAGCTCTTACAGAGACAAACACCGAGCTGTTCTTGGTTCATTTACAGCCCTAACTAAACCTTGAATCATATACCTCTAGAAGATCTTACAAAAAAAAAAAAAAAAACCCCGAGATGAAAAATCAATCTATCAGAGAGGGGATTAAGACGTGTCTGTCTAGTGTTTACTCATATAGTGCTATTATATTTTGGTGGAAGTCTATGAAAATACATTCAAGAAAAGGCAATCAAATCAAATATTATTTGTGAAATGGTGATTGTTAATCAAACTCAAATATTAATGTGCCAATCATTGAATGATGATTAACTCAACAATCAGAATTAGTATCATAGTTTATAGATCTCTCTAATGCTATATTGTAATGGTAAGTAAAAAATTGGTACTACAAGGGAAAATCTAACCGTATTAACTATATGTCATTCCTTGAACTCTTTTTTGTAAAATTTGAAGTATTTTCACTCTACTCATATTTCTCATATAAATTAGATTTCCCTAGAAATGAAAATGTTTTATTATTATTATTATTATTATTATACTAACTAAAACTATAAAAAGTACAAAAAGAATAAAAAATAAAAATAAAAAGAAACAATATTTTATTACATTCTCTATTAAAATGTAAAATCTGAGTAACTATATAAAGAATGATTGAATTGTCGAACTGTCTATATGTTTCATATTTTACAAAAACCTCTATTTAAGATAACCATTGAATTTGATCCGAGAGAGCTCATATAAAAATTTGAAAACCCACTTGGTGATTTGACTTTTGAGTGTACCTGAAAAAAAAAAAGAAAGATAGCTCCAGCCAAAGTTAGAAATAATTGTGATGAGCAGAGCAGGTGGTGGGAATTATGGTAATTTCAATTTAATCAATGATAGGTGAAATTTGGATAAGATTATGTTATCCCATTTTCCAAACAATATCTTTCTCTTTTCCTCCTATATCACTTTTATATGACATTATCTTCACGCGACCTCTGTCATTTCTTGCTTTCCAACCTTAACATTTTTTACTGCTGCCACCAAAAAAATAAATGGAATTTCTTTTGCTTAAGCTTATATGGTACATTATAATTATTAGGGTATGTTTATTTCGCAGAATAAAACAAATATAATATATAACCATTTTGTGTTTATTTTAATCTATTGCTTAGAGAAAATATTTTATTTTACTCCATTTGAACTGATTATTGTATTTTTCATCTTGTGTTTTTAGTTTTGTGCTTAGGAACTCTCATAAAATGACTTATTTGATAGCTTGAACCGCTTATTTTAATGAGGTAATTGTTGGATTATAAACTTGATTTAATCCAAACTAATTTGGAGGTTATTAAATGTGTTAGTTGGGAGTTGTGGTTAGATGGATGTTGTGGTTAATAAATGTGTTAGTTGGGAGTTGTGGTTAATAAATGTGTTAGTTGGGAGTTGTATCATTCACCTATAAATAGGAGAGTTGTTTAGTTGTTTTTCATCAAATAGAAGTAAGAACTTCTTAAGAGAGAAAAGAAGAAAAAAATAAGAGTGAGTTGTAGTGTTGTATTTGAGTGAGTGTGTTCTTGTAATATTTTCCTTGAGTTTAATCAAAGTTGTTCTCTTGAGTGTTATATTTCCAACAAACATGTCCAGAGTTTGACACAAATTACTGGTAATGACTCACAGTACTGGAATTCACCATTTGCAGTATACTTGTCTTTCAAGGATATGATTTTTAAATGGATACACAACGAATTTCTATAAACTTCAAATCAAACGCCAGTTCAATATCCTCACCAGATTTCTGAATTGAGCAATAAAACCAGTAATATAATGGAAAAAATTAAGAAATGCAACCAAGGAAGAGGCATGAATCTGTTGTTTTAAAGCACACGGTAACATAAAATAATTGGCCTAAAATGATGGTGGTAGTTAGGTTGTTTGCTAGAGGAGTTTTCTCACCTTTAGTTGCCAGGTTAGCCACAACTTAAAACCCATCCAAGGAGGCCTAAGATCAATAAAACTATAAGTGAACTACAAGGCAGATAATCAAACAGACAGATTTTCAAGCTAAGGCTCTGTAAAACAGAATAAAAAAACCCTAACCACATACTAAGTCTAAGTTCACATATTAACAAACTTGTGAAATGACAGAAAATGCTAATGGGTTCAGTTTAATACATTGGATTAGTATATTCAAGAGAGATAAATGTAGTCTGGTAAAGGGACATTCAGATTAATACGTATATGCATTTAACCATGGCATATTGTTGAAGCTTTATCTAACTTGTTATTGGAGCATAAAAATTCATTTAGAAGCAGTCAAGATGAGTCCTTAAGCATAAAAAATTACTTGATTAAGAAGGGTCTATTGACTTTTCAGAAGCTCAAACAAATAGCTATCCCCGATTTGATTTAGGGAATTGAAAGCATAAATAAACCAACAATGGTTACATACCTAGAAAAGAAGAAAGAGGAAAGAAATTCGACGACGGAGATGCGACGGAGGTGGTGGAGCGACGGAGGCGGTGGAGTTACCGGAGATGAGATGTTGCGCTGTGATCGATTTGGCCCTTAGGGATTTTTAATATGGTAGTGGGGCAACTCTGAAGAATGAGCAACGGAATTTGATTCTCGAGCAGCACCAAATCACACCTCGCTCCTCCTTTGGTCTCTGTATAGGTTGTAGCCATCTGTATATGACCACATCAAATAGAAAACCCAATCCTCACGAACTCAAGGCTGTAGAAGAATTGGGTTTGTAGAAGAGACTGTAGAAGAATTCTGTGTTAATGGAAAAGTTGGAGAGGAGAATAGAAAAGGGTATTTTGGAGGGATAAATTTAATTTATGCACCAAAATTTTGGCGCTGAGATTCCTGCCCCCAATTTTAGAACTTTTTGCCAACACTTTTATAATTGTAAGAAATGTGTTATTATTGGTAGGCTTTGTCAACATTAACAAATAAGTGTTGGTATAAGTTAATTTCCTATGTTAAAATGGCAACACTTTAATGCTTTGGAATTTTAGTTGGCATGGCCATATATGGTGTAGTGTGAGTTTGCTTGTGAGGAATGATGTACATGTTATATTCTTTCTATCTTGTTTAAAAGTGTGTAATTCTGTCCACGTTGATAATCCCAAGCCTCTAAGAAGGAGGGTTTATGTTACTAAACAAACAAGTACTTTAGTTTTTGCGTCGGTCACTTGAAGACAAGTTAACCATAATATTACATCATCAACCCTAAACTTAAGTTGTTAATCAACAAAGTTAGCACAAATCACACTTAAGTGATTAAGGAGGTTTGTGTTGATAGTAAGTAAATAAGTATTCTAATTGTTGTGTCGGTCATGTGGATGTCATGATCGCAATTGTTTTTCAAGTGAGCAATGAGGAAATGAACCTTTATTTAAACCTTAAGAACTATGTTATTTTTGGATCAAACATTAAGTCAAATCTCCCCATAACCGACACAACAATTAGAATATAAGGGGCACTATCACGTTAAGTTAATACTCATCCATAATAAAATTGACTTTTCTTATTTTTAACTATATATACATGTGTGTCCATCAAAACTTTCTCCCCAAATATACTATGAGATCCTTTTGCATTAGTATTATTGCAGTTTTATTGCATTTTCATATAGTTTCATGCACATTATTGTATAAATTTATAATATTTTCATTCAGTGCTCCCACAAAGCTAACTAAATACTGAAAGGAATTGTCATCGAAAACATAATCGCATCAGCGGAATTACCGGTTAAAATTTTCTCAAATTTGAATGAGATCTTTTCAAGAACCATTGATAAAGTTTCAATATAATTATTTTAGAAATAAAAACTTACTTGATAGTCTCTTTATGAGACGGATGCCATAAAAGCTCTCAAGTGGAAGCTCTCCAATTTCACGTGCACGAACTCCTATCGAACAGGGACCGGTGCTAGCCGAATGGATGAAGAATGATGAGAGAAAACTCCAAGAACGGCTGCCCATGTTTTTTCTATCTCTATCTGGGCTTGTTTTTATTTTTGTCTAATTATAGTCTAATTAGTCAATTAGGTTTAGGTTTTAATGTAATTATGAATTTGACCCAATTAATTTTTAAGTTTAATAATTTTTTTTTGATAAAGCTGAGCACGACAAATGTCGGCTCTATTTATTAAAAGAAATTAAAAAAAAAAGAATAAAGAAAAAGAAAACATAGTAGAAGCTAAATCCTACTGAAACGAAAAAAGAACCAATAAACTCCTTAAATAGGAGAATATTTGATAGGTCTCCTACGGTTGCGTGGAATCTGTTCTCTAGTTGCAACCGTTAAGCTTTTCTTCTTCTGAACTGAGGATG
>CATIWQ010253094.1:0-18708 GCA_949673415.1 Euphorbia schlechtendalii | reverse complement strand
TTTTACATTTACACTAACAAAATAATAATAATTATAGATTAAAAAAATTACCTTGTATATGGAGAAATGGGGAAATGAAGGGGATGAAATTAACGAGCAGGCAATTTTTCGGGGAGGGGGTTTATATAGGCAATTTTTTTTGACCCATTGGGTCAAAAAAAATTGCCCCCTGCTGGGCAATTTTTTTGCCCAGCAGGTGGCGTGGGAATCTCTCCGAACAGGAGAGATTCCCACTGAAAACGGGCCTGTCAGGCCCGTTTTCAGACTGACACTGAAAACGGGCATGACAGGCCCGTTTTCAGTGACCACTGACCGGGTGACAAAATTGTCCCCCGGTCACTGTTTGCATGTGATTTGGTTTAAAAACTGGACTGTCAGTCCAGTTTTCAGTACAAATTGAACACTGGACTGTCAGTCCCGATTTCATAATGGTTAAATTTGTGCCTTTTCCGGACTTATTTCTTAACCCAACATCTGATGTTTACTTTTTTTTTAAAGGACATTTTTTGTGTCCATTATCCGATATATTTATGTAAAAATATTTTTTATTTATATTTGATCAATTGAAAAGATAATATTATGAAAATGAGCTAAGCTTTAGAATGACCTTTTAAGCCTAACCAGAAATTTTAAAGTGTGGATTGAGTCATATTTAGGTTGATGTTTTTAGTTAAAATCCCTTTAAATTCGTTCGAACCTGGCCCGTCCTATCTCACCTGACAAACAGGTCGATTATGCAATAATGCATGCATTTGTTACATGGTTGTATTCCACCATTGATCTCTAATGTTCACAAGATTGAAATAAAATCGTTTATCGATCAATTATGTTTTCTTAGTGAATAAAGAAATGATGTTTTATTTTATTCTTTGAAGTTTTCAGTAGCTTTTAATAAATAATTTTAATTTATAATAAAGAGATGAAATACAATAATCCAAGGGAAAAAACCCAAGCTCAAGTAAACAATATCACAGAAGAAAGCCAAACCCCAAAAACTTAACAAAATAACCAGTGAACTTGAAACCGAAACAAGAATCCCCTTTTATAACTCCATAAAGTAATTGCCTCCAAGCAAGTTGTATTTTGGGGATAATCTCAGTCATTAAGATGAAACAAAAAAGATCAACGGAGTATAAGAAATAGAGATGTGATAGAATCGGCAGAGAAAGAAAGGAAATGAGAAGAAGAGAAAGTGAAACAGTGTAGGTTTAGTTCTGAATTAGGGTTAGAAAGAAAAAGAGTATTTACATGCTTGAACCTGAGTCAAAAAATGGGCTAGGCTAGGAAACAGGCTTCAACATCTTGAGGGAAAACTTGGACCTTGTAAACGGGTTTTTACTTTTGACAATGAGTAAAGGATCAACAACACGACAAGATTTAATAGTTTTCATACTGAATTGTAACAGATGTTAGATACATAATGCATCATGTTGCAAAACTGTTAGAAATCTCATAAAAAAATCCATCGAATTTTATGTAGCATTGTTACATGGAAAGGAAAATCGTTAATTAGCATGCTTCGAGTTTTTAAATGAAGATAGAGACGCGCAGAAAAATTGCTATTTATCACAACTGGAGGAAATCCAACCGAAGTTTGGAATTGAACCTTCAAATCAATTTCTCTTCATTGGAATTCAAACTTGCAGCAATCTGTCCAAGATCCATTTGAATGAATAAAAGCAGAAATCTCTTCCATTAATCTTTTGAAAAAGGATAAGAAAAAATATTAATTAAATCCATAAACATCAAAGGATGAGTTAATTGAATCTTCTACAACACAATTTCTTACATTACATGATTCGGTAACTGCAAAAAAAGAACGAAATTGAGCAACAAAATATGAGAGAAGAGGTTGCAATTCAATTTTTGAAGAAGAGATCGTAGAGCAGAGGAATCACGTTTTCAATCGTGGAAAAGAGAAAAACGCAATTCATCAAAGATCCAGAACTTATATATGACGTTTGTCTGTAAATTAGATTATGAAAAATCTGTTCTTATTATGGTGTGATGAAATTATAATTAGTTTAGATAATCAGAATTTTTGTATAATTACCCGGTAAATATATAATTTAGCGCTAGATGAGGCTCTTGACCATGAGCCCTAGACAAAATTTATGTATAAATCTATTTTAAAGTTAAAACTTTATTCTATTTAGTGGATACTGGAACCCATAAAATAAAATAGAAAAGTAAATTACAGTAAACTATAGCGGAATGGACAAATCTCTTTTTTTCCTAAGTACCAGTACATTTCAAGTTAATTTTACTTATATTGCATCTATTATACATGCTTAAAGAATTTCATCCAAGAATTTACCACACATGAATTTAAAGGTTACATTCTTATTTAGTACATATGATCTATTTCTATATCATGTCAACAATTTAACCATAGGTTCATAATCAATACAGAAGTGCTGGACCCCATTATGTTAAACACGCACTTTTTTCCTCATATAATGTTATAGGAGATAGAGCAAAGTAACTATGAATGACTTTTACTTTTTTGTTGGGGGAGATGACTCTAGGATTGCATCAACATTGATGATTGAAGGATAGCATCAACATTGTTCAGAAAAATTTAATGTCACCCTTAATTTTTAAAGGATCAGTTACCTACTTTAATTTAGTACAAAGGATCAATTATTCCCTTTATTTTGGTAAAAATACATCAGTTTGCTTCCTCAATGACACGTGTCAACTTCTGGATTGGAGAGAGAAAAATGACATCTTTGAAAAGTCAAACCAACCAGATTCTGTCACGTGGTCTTGAGGGCTAACTGATGCATTTTTATAAAGCTAAGGGGGTAACTGGTCATTTTAAAAGTTGAAAGTGACATTCGATTTTCTGAACTTTAGAGGGATGTTGATGTATTACGTCAAATATAAATCACTGTATTAAAAATCCCAATCTAGACGCTATTTTAAAAATTGCTACCTGATTACACCTAGGATCTAAATCATTTCGACTAGATTCAATTCATCTTCAACCTCACAACTAACGCGTAGCGTATTTTTGAAACAATAATATAAATAAATAATTGACGAGCTTTTATTTGAAAATTTCAAATTTGTCAAAATATTTAAATTAAAAACACTTTTTTTAATCTTTCTCTTTTTGGCTCAATCAGTCACCCGTGTTGCCAGCTTGCTTTTTACCTGCCAGCCAAACAGAGCAGTATGACTCAAATCCAACGGCTGAAATTCAATCACCGTCCATCTTCCTCAACGCAATCATCGCGGCCCCGCTCCTCCCACTATCCTCCAAAATTAGCCATTTATTCCATTCTCTCGTCTCAAAATAACTCCTTCTCTGCCTCTCCTCTCCCCCTTCCCTGATTTACAGATCTAATCGTTCTCGCCTTTTCTTTCATTCTTTCTACAATGACTTCCGCTCGTGAGGAGAGTGTTTACATGGCCAAGCTTGCTGAGCAGGCCGAGCGCTACGAGGAGATGGTCGAGTTTATGGAGAAGGTTTCTGCATCCGCCGACAACGAGGAGCTCACCGTCGAGGAGCGTAACCTTCTCTCTGTTGCTTACAAGAACGTCATCGGAGCTCGCCGTGCTTCCTGGCGTATCATTTCCTCCATCGAGCAGAAGGAGGAGAGCCGAGGTAACGAGGACCATGTATCTGTGATCCGTGATTATAGGTCTAAGATCGAGTCCGAGCTCTCCTCGATCTGTGACGGGATCTTGAAGTTGCTTGACTCTAGGTTGATTCCGGCTGCCTCTTCCGGAGATTCTAAGGTCTTTTATTTGAAAATGAAGGGAGATTATCATAGGTATCTCGCTGAATTCAAAACTGGAACTGAGAGGAAGGAGGCTGCCGAGAGTACCCTCGCTGCTTACAAATCTGCTCAGGTTCTGTTTAGCTCTACAATCTTGATCTACGATTAACTCACCTTGATTTGGATTTGCTACTTCTCCTTGAGCTTTCTGCAAATTAGTACGATCGTACATTTCATTGTTCAAGGGTTTTGTTAGCTTTTGCATATCGTGTTGTTTAATTATGTTGATTTGTTTTGCAATTTTTGGTGTGTTCGCCGATTAATGTTTCGTGACTTGAATTTTAACCGCCGTTAACATATTAAGTGCATTATCTCTTTCAGATATTTTTGGGGGTCTTTCCGTGTATGTGTTTCATTGTAGATTTAGATCCTCAGGGAGGAATTCAAATTGTGTAGAATATTTGGTCAAAATAATTTACAATCGATTTCTTCTTGTAGGACATTGCTAATGCTGAACTTGCCCCAACTCACCCAATCCGCTTGGGGCTAGCCTTGAACTTCTCTGTATTTTACTACGAGATTTTGAACTCTCCTGATCGTGCTTGCAATCTGGCTAAACAGGTACTTGAATTTGAAATATGGAAATCATCATGGTTGTTGGTTTTTGCGTGTGAGCTGATCAATTATTAATTAACATTTGTTTTGATCCATCAGGCTTTTGATGAGGCAATTGCTGAGTTGGATACTCTGGGTGAGGAATCGTACAAGGACAGCACTTTGATCATGCAACTCCTGCGTGATAATCTCACCTTGTGGACATCCGACATGCAGGTAGTGAATTTAGCTCTGTTTTGCCTACTTTTTTCATTTTACTACGCCCCACACGTACATGTAATTGTAATGCTAACTTTAATTTTGTGATGCAGGATGATGGTGCTGATGAAATTAAAGAGGCAGCACCCAAACCCAGCGAAGAACAGCAGTAATTGCTACACCGCAAATTAGGGTTGGACTTCTTCATCATATGTTTTTAATTGGAGAAGGTGATTGTTGCTAATTTGCTATGCCATTTCTGAGTTATTTTAGGTATTCTTGTCTTGGTTAAGAGTTGTGGACGAACCAAGCCCTCTTTTTTCCTTTTTCTTTTTTTCTATTCTAGTTTGTCATATCATTTATGTTTTTGAATGAGTCCTATTTCTTGATGTTATTGGATCGTGACATCCTTTGGCTTTCCAGTGCTTGTAATCCTTGTAGAAAATTGCATTAGTTGGTTTGATTGCTTGGATTATTGTTTTGAGGACAGGAGTTGATGCATCTGCTTATTTCTTACCCTTTGATTGTATGTATTCTCTGAATTACTTGTAATTAGATATGCAAAATATTAGCAATGAGTGCTTATACATGACAATCACCCAATTAGATTTGAATTACTTTTTGAAAACCTTTCTCCTGAGTGGCTTCTTTTGCACATTTCGTGGCTTGATATGTCTGACCATTGCACTTATTGATGCCTACATTTAGATAAGTTTGCGGGGCCATTGATTTAGATTACCTAGAATTAAGATGCTTTTGATAATGTTGATGGGGACCCTTTGAAATTAGGGTACGTTTTTTTCTTCCAATGCAAAAAGCTTGGTCAACAATTACACTTTATATGAATGATTGGTATTTGCCGACCTTTAGAATGGGAGTGAGGTAACCGTTTAAGGCATGGCCTAGTCGGCTGGAGTGGTGGGGACCTTTATATGTTATGGGAATGGATAAATTTTGTTCAGAGTTTTTAGGGATTGATTGGTGGAGGAAACAAAACTTTTTTAAATCAAAATCACTCAATTAGATCCCATGTTAACCTGAGATTAAGATGACATGTCTATATATCCAATTCCGTGCTTAATGGCAGGAGATATTCGATTGTCAACTACGATATTTTTTTTTTACCTTACATTTTTAGTGTTATGTTCCGACTATCAAACTACTATTTATGTAATAACAAATATTAACAACTGTTAAACTAATTGAGTTGTGAAAACTTAAATCTCTTTTTGCAATCAGGCCTTGTTTGGTTCATGGTGTTTTCATGGTATGGTATGGTTTTAATTTAAATTCACTCGTTTGGTTGTATGGTTATTTTCAAGGTATGTTTCTCTCATTGTTTTTTCATAGTTTCAAAGAATCATGAAAATAAAATCACGGATTTGATGGTTCTCGTTTAAATCAAACTAAAATTTTAAAAAATCATACTATTTATCCAAACATGAAATTTTAAAAGAATCATACAATATTACACCATACCGTACCGTATTTTAATGAATCACTGAGAACTATAATTCAAACAAGGTTTTAGGTTTAGCTTCACTCATAGTATATTAATTATATATAGTTTTTACAAACCATTGATTGCTCGGGGGAGGAACAAATATAGTATTTCATTGCTACAAATATGGATTGTTGAGAAGAATAAGACATGTATTTGGATATTAATTTGGTATATGAACTTTGTTTTTTTATATTATTATACACGAAGTTGTATGTTGCATATCAATATAAATATTTTCCCTATTACTACAAGTCACTTTGTGCATGGCAAACCTGAAGCAGTATACCGTATCTATTAATTATGCTTCAAATTTCCTGCTACATGTTGCTTTCTTTCACTACTCTACCTCCGTCAGTAGTTTTGTCATTCTTTCTTCACTTTACAACTAAGAATTGTAGTATTTTTTGAGTTCTGTGGAAGACAGAATATGCAAATTCAATAATCACTTGCTTCAACGGTTTCTTTTATATGTGAAGTTGCTGGCTCTGTAGACAATAGACAGTGAGATTTGGTTGTTTGATGTCTGTCTTGTTGTTTATTGCCATTGTAATAGAAAGGCTTCCATAGACAACTATTGCATGTCATTTGGATTTTGGAACACAAAGGGTATGCGCATATAAGTGAACTTTTTCATTCGATGAAGGCTGCCAATCTTTATAACTTGTGTCACTTGTTTGATTAAAAACCAGAAAAGTAAAAAATATATGTGCTTTGAAATATGGTTCCTTGGAACACCTGCTAAAAACAAATCCAGGATTGGAATTGGTTTTGCAAGATTTTTTATTTAATGCAAATACTACCATGCATTACAAATAAGCAGGTTGTAGAGAAGAAAAGAACGTTGAATTTAATAGAAATAGTGCACGAGCAAAATGTGTCGATAGGGAAGTTGATGGTATAGTTAATGTTGTAGTCTTTGAATTGGTCAAACTGATAATAAGCAAAAACAGAGTTCATTTACTAAACTGAACTGAAAAAACATGTATAGTTATAAAATTCAATCTAGACAACTTAGCAACTAGATACGAGTAGAGATAAAAGAGAAACCATTATCTATTACATCTAAGCTTGTTTGTGGGGTTCTACATCTATAAGCTTGTTTGTGGGGTTGAAATTAATTTAAATAATGCTACTAGCTTAAAATTCAAAGTATTGTCCCAAATCAATGGAGAAAAAGGAAACTAAAAAACAATTAGTGGCTTAGGCATCTACGGTTACTTTTGTTTTGTTAAGAAGTAACCATTTCCAATTATCGATATTAATGAAATTAAATTTAATGGATAAATGAAAAATTAATTATTATTTTTAAAAAACAACGTAATTATAGAACAACTCTGACCATTATTTTTAAAACTCACATACGAATATGTTTACGTCACCATTATTTTCACTGAAGTTCCACCGAAATAATGAAATTTTTTTATTTGTTTGATAGTATGGATTATAATCTTGATCAAATCACCTTGACATTGGGTTCAAATCAAAGTAATTTTAAACCATGCAAAACAATATAATATGGCTATAATGGTAAGAACTTTATTTTAATTATATATATATATATATATATATATATATATATATATATATATATATATATATATATATATGGTGCGTGTTAGTAACCGGGGATTACTTGAATGAATCTGAAGTTGTGAATAACACTATCAGATTAAAACTATTTTAGTAGCTTTACCAAATTTTCAATCTGATGAAATCAAAATGTTTAAACAAGAACTTCGAATGTAAAATACTGTGATTTTTCGAACAAAAAAAATGTATAACTTTATATTTGTCCAAAAGACATGAATTTTCAGAATTATATAGGTTTCGAAAATACATGACTTTTCAGGAAAAAACAGGTCTTTGATCCAATATACATAACTTTTTTAGGGTAATAACATTTTTTTTTTTTGTTTGAGCTAACCTCGACCCCAGCCTGGGACACTGGCCCCAAACCCCATAATCGTGATAGATACCGAACAAACATGCACGTCACACTCTCCAACTTGTTCGATGATATATCACGATCGCGTTAATCCAATTACGCGGATATAAGGTTCAAGATAAGCATCACTTCATTGAAAAGTGAACATAGCTCCTTAGTTTAAACTCTCTCCAAAACTATTTCATCGACTTGTTTCTTCTTTGCTCTTTCTTCATGCTCGTTAGCAAATAAGCATTTTGAAATCTAGAAAATAGTAATTTGAATTACAATTTACAAACTATTAACATTATTGAATAATGTTGAGGTTCGGTAGTGTTTTTTGTTCTTCGCTGGTTACCTTTTTTTTTGAAATAGTTATATAATAATTGTAATAAAATACACATAGTAATAAGAAACACAAGTTTTCATAATTGTTCAATGTCAAAACAAAAGAGTACCGTCGAAGGATACCAAAAACCCGCTAAGCAAACAATTATAAGGGAATCAATAATCATAAACTCACGTTTTACTCTAAACTCCCTATAATTTGAAATGTTGTATTCTTCAACCATTCAATTCAAATTACCTCCCAATTTTAAAATCACAATTCACAATAATACAAAGTTGCAATTACATTAACACAATTATAAAAACGAATAAAGAAGAACAAAGAAACAATGGTGTAAGAAGCTAAAAAAAAATGGAACAGGGTACTAGTGTTTCGTTGGAAACCATTTCTTACGCTATCCCACTGTTGGAATGTGGTCAACGCTTTAAGAGATTCCAAAAGCATCAAGAATAACATTATTATTACAACATATGAGCATGAATATTCTTGCTTCTCCGTAATTAACCAAGCGAATCTCATCAGGTGTATAAAAAAAAAAAAAAAACAATTAAACAGATACGCTAAGTTTGCAACAAAAAGAACATGTACAATGCTTTAGTTAAAGGTAATGAAAGACATCAGCATTGAAACAATACACAAATATTCTGCAGTAACAAAAAGTTGGACCAAGATAGAGAGGAACACGATTTTTTCAGGTTAAAGATTTAGATTTTATTGTTTGTAATTCCAAAATGCATTAAACCTAATTTATCATAGCAACACAAACAACTGCCATGGACACTAAGCAAAGAGAGCTATTCAGTGGAAAGGAATTCTCATAGCAACACAGACAGTTTATTCGTAGCAAACAATCCCCTAACAGAAGAGCAATTGCATCATCCCAAACAAAACATGATTCAGCCCAATTAATACAAACTAACATTCTACTGTAACATATTAGAATTAACTAAAATAACAAACTGATCCTCCAACTACACCTTCATTAACTTGTAGCCACCTACCCAAATACAAAAAATCCAATGAAAAAAGCAAAAAACAAAACTAGTCTACTGGAGCTTTCCTGTTTGATAATATTTTGATACCCATTTACAAAAAAACAACCAACTTTCTAAACATCCAATTGACCACCCACCTATGTACACAAGATATTCATTAATGTCCTAGTTCCCCTAACCCTAACTCGCCGGAGCTCTGTCTAGAACGGAATACACTTACCTGATGACGATGACGATGAATCCAATCTCAAACACTTCTCCATTTCGGGCTTGGCGCTGGCATTGTCGGCGATAAAGGGAACCCTGAAGGCGAAAGCAACAGACCCGGAGAAAAAAACGGGTGCGGCGAACGTGGCGATAAGCACCCAAACGGCAGTGGAGACGGCGGTAACTGGAACTGTGGCTGCGTCGCCATCACACCCGAGGTCGGCGACCGAAGAACCCCCAGCTGCGGCGGAGCCTGATTGTTCCACCGTGGAGAAACCAGAGGCGAAAACCCTGAAAACTGCTTATTAGAATCGGCGCCGGAGTTCTGAAGATACCGCATGTAAGCAGAAACCGGAGATTCCGCCGCCGCGTGGACCGCCGGGAACGGCGGAAGCGGCGACAAAGGAGCCGGCGGTCGGTGGACGAAGCTGTTGGATACAGCAGTAGGAATATCCATCGGCGGTTGTTGAGGAGGGACGGCGCTGTTTAACAAATGAGGGGGGCGGTTGCTAACGTGCGCCAGGGGAGGGGGCCGGATACGCTGCAGGCGAGAGCTGGGAGGTTTGGGCGGCTGAATAGGCGGTGGAGTAGAGAATCTCTCATGAGCAGGAGATCCGGTGAGCTTCTGCACAACATCCCGAAAATCGTTCTTGTTAATATTATAAACGGGCGGCTGATGCTGCGGCGGAGGCGGCTGCGACTGGAGGAGAGCGGTGGGAATGTTATTGTAAAGGTGAGGATCAAAAGGAGGCGGGGGCGGGGGCTTCTTGGAGATCTTATGGGATAATTTATTGAGGTTTTTGAGGTATTGATCAGTGGAAGAATCAGCAGAAGATTGACAGCCTTTATCCATTACAGAACCCAAAATAAAAAATCAGCAGATCTCTAATTAATCTAATCAATTTCGACTGCTACTAATTAAATAAACAACGCAACAGAACAGAACAGAGCAGAGCTGTCTCCCCCTGAGTTTCGAAGGTGGGGGAGAATATCATTTACTATTCTTCTTCTTTTTGCAGACTCCGACAGGAACTCAAGTTTTTGTTTGTGTCTGCAACCAAGTTTTAAATTGTGTGCCGTGCGTGTGAGTTCAGTCGGTTGGAGGAAGAAGGAGAAGAGTTTTGTTTGGGAGTTGATGTAAGAATTTATTTGGTCAAAAAAAAAATAGAGCAATGCTTCTCAACCAGCCAACTTTGTGTTGCTTTCAATTTGAAATTGGATGGTTTGGTTTATCCATACGCTCTTCATTTTCCCATTTTCCATTTCCTTCTTTTCTCTTGTCATTTTACTTTCTGGTCAATGGTCAAAATTTTGACTCTTTTATCTTTTCTTCTTTTTTCCCCTCTATTTCTTTTCCTGCTTTTCTCCCTTTAAATGTTTCCTTTACTGGTCACGTCTGTAAATGAAAAGAATCAGAACATACAACAGAGTAATTTTATTGTGCTCCTGATCTAAGAATCCGAATTCGCTTTTAAAGTTGAAATTGTATCGTGTTATATCGGATTTGAATAGAGTTTTTATGATTTCTGCATCTGTTTTGACACTTGCGGAAATAATGACATTTGTGGAAATAAGTTCTTTCAATTAGGTTATTATCTATTCAGTGAAATCCTTTAATTTAATTAACTTTCGATTAAATCAAATATTCAGTCAAATTCTTTAACTCAACTTATCCCATTATGTTGAAAATCGATTTTCAACATTAAATTATGGATTGGTTGCATTCACAAAAACGAAACTTATAAAGATTTTTTATAAATGATAAGTATAATACATAGTATAACAATAGTTTTATATTGAGATTTATTGTTTGACACTCATCGATAATTTAATTATAATTGTGAATTTTTTTCGTTAGTTTCATAAATTGTGCGATCGAACACACAATCCAACTTTTCTTGATTTTTTAAGGAATCGTGCCCACAAAACCAATATTTCTTGATTATAAAATTGTGAATCGCCACAAAATTTGTTATTTTAAAATAAACATATAATAGAATAGATAATCAATCAGATAAAATATAAATTTGTATGAGGGAAAAATACCTATGACGGTTCAATGAAACAACAAAATAAATTTTTATATACATTTCCTAAAATTTGCAGAAAAGTTGCCCACGAAAATGCCTTGCACTTGCACGTTTCTTGTGACCTCACAAAACACAATAATTGTCATATTATTGTTTTTAAAAAGATAAGAATTGTTTGTTGTTGTTTTTTAATTATTGTTCTAATAAGTTATTTTCATAAAATTTTTTATGAGTTTATATATTTTGATTTAAACAACAGAGTTTGATGTTTTATACAATTTGATCAGAAATTTCTGACTTGTTTTTTTTTTAAAGAAACTCTTCCACTAAAAAGAAAAATTTGAAAATATAATTTTAGGAAAAGCAGGAAATTATGGTTAAATTGACCTAGATAGAAACTTGTTGGGTAGCCAAACCAAATTATTTGAATTTGGATGTGAAATTACGAAAGGAAAGGTTGAGTTGTTATTACTTTGGAAAATAAGGCTGGAAAGGTGTTTATTTTACATGAAAAGAATGACTCTTATACATAATTTGATAATTGCACGAGCAGATTTTTATGTGTTAGTATAAAATAAGTATGTTAATATTTACTAATATTTAGAGTAAATTTTCAATGTAACATGTAGATATAATACTTTGGGATGCCCATTATGTTTCCAATTTCTCAATCTTCCGTATCTATCAATTAATAAATATTTATAAATTCACATTCAAATTTCATCAATATACACCTGAAAAACGATATTGTTGGAAATATAATAAAGAGCACAAACAATCAATCTTCTTAAAAACACTATTTTAGTCAACAAAAATTGTCAAGTCTTTTGCCCGTTAATTTTTACCTTTTTTAGTTCCCGTAACAAATAATTACTCCAAACCAACTATAATGTAGGACAGGACACAATGATTAAACATGTATAAGACTTTTAGCATTTCATATTAATGTTGGTATATGTTAAATTGAATAAAAGAAATTCACGAGATGAGAGATTTTCAAGTTCCCACACTTTGATTCGGAGTTTAAATTACAGCCGTTATGTTTTTTCCAATTTATTTATAGATTATTAGATTAATTGAATTGAAATATATTTATTTCGTGTAAATTTTTAGTTATACTTGTATGTATTGAATTGAATTATTGGTGAGTAGGTTAAAAAGAACATGATCATAATGTTGGAAAAAAATTGATCCTAACGGAACTCAGTTTGTTGTACTTCTATATCTCATGCAATAAGCTATCACAATTATGGGCTTGCAGAATTTCTTATTAAGAACTGCTTTAATATTATTCCCGATAGTTGATGTCTCCAAACGTTTAGCTCAAAAACTTTGTACATGCAATCAATTTTTAATATTGAAAAACAATGCTAAAATAGTCCTGAGAAACTTGTTAAACCTCAGTTTAACTCTGTCTGACATTTGAGTTTTACCCGGATTTGAAATGTGATTGAAATTTAAATCTGAAATTTTCCCATTAAAATTGGCAAGATATACTAACGAGTTGATAAAAATTCAAATGAATGGTATATCATGAGGTTGATACCACATTCAACCCAAAGCCTTCAACAATGGATTTATGAGTAATTTCTAACCATATAATTTATTTCCATTTATACATCAATCACATGGATTCTATAAAATTGGAAGTGATAGGGATATTTATTCTTGACAGAAGTTTCATTATAATATTTTATTTTTTTCATCGGTATTTTGTTCCTGACTAAATTATTCAACTAGGATTCATTATTTTTTGTTTTATTACTTCGTATTCAATTATAATTAGTGTTAATATGGAGTTTATAAATAGTTATTAATTTCTTTTGCAATCATTATAAACAGGGTTCAAATCATTCAAAATCAAGTAGAACAATTTTAGGAAACCCAGTTTCTTGGCAAGCTCGGATTGGAAGTTCAACAACACCTTCAGAATTCTTATTAAGAAGTTTAACTTTAGAGTAAAGTTGTTCCATTTATCTTTGAATCATGAAGGAGAAAGTGAAATAAACATTTCCAATTCATACATTCCGTTTTAAAATAAATATAAGACTTTGATTGAAATTTAAGCCAATGTTACTCATCATATGAGATAAGCTTTTATTGAAGTTACTAAAGTCCTGAGTTTTATCAACCACAAATTGAAAGAGATGCAACACAAAAAAATACATGTCAAATGTGCTGGCTGGTTGAAGTCCCGAACCCGATGAGCCATTAGCCACGCAAACCATCCCATCCCAGTCAAATAAGTTTTTGCCTTGTGCTGCTTTTTTGGGGACCCATTGAATATCCATTTTAGCTAATTAATCATTTAAAAGACCTTACATAAACTTCTAACTTGAATTGAATAACGGGGATTTTACGAGATTACAAGAAAAAGGTGAAAAAAATTTAGATCATGCTACAGTGTAATTTTTCCAATTTCACATTTAAGTTTTTACTTTTCAAAATACGTCAATTTAAGTTTTGATTCTTCAAAATACATGAATAATAATAATAACCACCAATTTCTGGTATATAGCTATTATTCCTGGTAAAACATTCATTATACTTGGTATAATAACCATTGTACCTGATATAATAAGTATATATACTAGGTTTCAATGACTATTATATTATTTGAATATGAATTTTGAAATTGGATCTTAATATTTTTTTATCTCCAATAATTTGAATACTTCTGATATTATTCGTTATAATGACCGTTGTACCAGGTATAGGGATGAAAATGGGGTTTAATGGGGCGGGAAATGCATTCTCCATCTCCATATTCATTAAGGTTTCAGGGAAAAAATATTCTCCATATCTATATCCATTAAGGATTAGGGGATACTTTTTCCTCAATTTCCTTATCATGGATTCTCCACCGGGTATCGGATATTCTCCATTAAAATAATTTTCAAAGTTTCATACAATAAAAACTTTGAAACATTACTTAATAATGTTATATGATCAAATTGTTGCAATGTTTAATGCTAAATAAATTTGAAGTCTTAATATATAATTTAAAAAGTATATCACATTACATAATAAATTATAAGAAAATGAACATCAACCTTAAGATGCAATGTTCAACATTCAAAATAAGAGTATAGATTAAAACATCAAAATCAACAATATTTGATTTAATTCCACATTATTCTTCTATTAATTATATACATAACCTTTAGGGTTGCATGGTTTGTAAAAATTAGAAAAAAAAGACTAGGAATAAACCCATTCCATATTTCATATAATATAAACATTATTTTTTATAAAATATAGAAAATATTCGGAGGTTTCGGGAATAATTCGAGAAATATTTGGGGAATTTTCAATGGGGGTATATCGGTGTCGAGTTCGGGGATTTATCGGATTGGGGAGTGCATTCCTCATCTCCATATCTATTAAGGTTTCGGGTATAAAAAATTCTCCACACCCTACCCGTTGGGAATTCTTATTGGGGATTCTTCATCCTTATCAGAGCGGATCTCCGTCAGATTCAGAGATTTGAGACCCCATTTTCAACCCTAACCAAGTATAATAGTCTTTTTTCAAGGCATAATGACTATTATGTTATTAAATGTGAAATCCAAAACTGGATCTTAATACTATCTTTTTCTCCAGTTATTTGAATATTCTCTAATATTATTCATTATAATGACTATTATATCAAGTATAATATTCATTATACCAGGTATAATAACTGGATTTGAAACTATATTCGAAAGTGAAATCTAAAACTGGATCTTAATACTTTCTTTATTTCCAATGATTTAAATATTATTTGATATTATTCGTTATAATGATTGTTATACCAGTTATAATACTCAATATACCAGGTATATGAATTAATTCGAGACAAAAAATCAGATTTAAAATATGAACTGGATCTTAATATATTTTATTCAAATCTAATGATTGAAAAATGTGTAATATCGTAGTTTTAAAATCTAAAAGACTTACAGTTTTTCAGCATCAAACTTACAAAAAATCATATTTGAGAAACCTGAAATCATGAGTTCAAACTCTACCATAAATGTTTCAAATGACAATCTTCTTCATTGAAAAGTGAAAAAAACAACAAACACAAATAACAAAAAAAGAGATCTAAACATAACTAAAATTGCCAAAAAATATCTTTAAAAAAAATTACCAGAAATAAACAAGATAAAAAAACTAAAATTGCAATCTAGAAAGAAAGAACAAATAGGAAAAACAAATTCAATAGAGATCCAAATTCGAAATTTCAATTGCAATCGAAATCGAAAACTCAAATCGCAGTCCAAATCAAAAAACTCAATCGCGATTCAAATTAAAAAACTCAAATCGCGATCCAAATCCAAATTCAAGATGGAAAAGATTCAGAAAAAACAAATCGGAATCTCACGTAATAAGAATAAAATCGAAGAATAAAAATTTGATAAAATCGTGATCGAACCGATGAAATCGAAATAAGATGAAATCACCGCACATCGTGATTCGATAAAGATCGTGATTCGAAGAGAAAGAAAGAGAGCATGAAGAAGAAGAAGAAGAAGAAGAAGAAGAAGAAGAAGAGAGATGTAGAGAGCGAAGAAGAACAAGAAGAAACGTTGAAGAAAAAAGATGATTTCTATTAATGCAGGAAAAGTCACGTTAAAACAAAAATAGAAATTTAATAAATTAGGAAAACAAAAATATAATTCTTTTATTATAAAAAAAATTATTATATGAAAAGAAGTAAATGGTGAATAATTACAAATTTAAGTATGATCTTATCCTAATACCCAATTAAAAAATTTCACACAAAATCCATGATTGTCTCTTAAGTATTGATTATGGGTTATACTTGAGGCATTGGATGATTTTGTTCTCAATTGAAGATTTGTAGTATATTAAAACAAGTCAATATTTAATTAAGAGTGCGTCACATGTAATGTTAAAGTTTGGTAAGCATGTAACCTTGTTACAAATAGAAGTTTTGGTAAGCATGTCCATTAATAAATGATATTATAAAACAAAAATTTCCAGGTGAGGTGAAAAGTTTTAAACTTTGTATACACCCCTTCATTTATTTGTTTATTTTGATAGACACCCTTTTATTAAGCATATTTTCTTATTCTGTAAATCAAATAGTTAGATTCCACTTCAGTTTAGTCAACTTCAATTCAATTCAACTATACAAAAAAATAAATTACATTGAAATAAATTCAGTTCACTATACATAATTTCAGTTAAGTTTAATTAGGGTTTGTATGGTATTGTTTTGCAAGCTGTTGTCACAATAAGTTGCTCTCACAAACTTTTTATCGAATTGCATATTTTGGTTTTGAACAACACATTTTGATCCTTCATATGTCTAACTTGTTTTTTTTCAAAATTAACTATGTTGCTTATAGGAAAAGCTTAAAAATGGAGCTTTTCAGAAGAGCAGCTTGGAAAAGCACAACCAAATTGATCGTTAACCAAGAATCTTCTATATAATTAAAAATAAACGATTGACCAAATTTCATATGGAAAAAAAGCAATTTATCTTATGAGTCGTGTAACTGTTCTTTAGATATATGACGAAAATGAGATTTTGTTTAGGTTGGCCTAGATAATCTACTATCACGTTAAATTTTAGTTGTTTCTCTTATTACATGAAGTTGGCAACTAGAAAAGGCATCGAAGCTTTTAGCGGCCGAAGCTAGCTGTTAAGGCTGAATCTCGATGGCTGAGGCCGTTGTTCAGGCCGAAGAAGGTTCAGTGGGGCTTTTGGAGACAGTTTAAGGCGCCAAAGCTTGCCGGTCGGTGCTTGCTGCGGCCGAGCTGTGGAGGTCAGACCTGCCGAGGCCAAATCCGTAGACTGGAGCTGCTTTACCGAGACCGGATGGGCTGTCCATGTAGCAGCTGGAGCTTTGACGGTCGGCACTCGTTTTTAGAACTGACTGATGACGAAACGGGCTGTGACAAAGTTGGGACTGGGGGCGTCGGAGAAACTGCTACAACCGGAGCTGCAGGAGCTATTCGAAGCTGAACTTGCTGAGGTGGGGGGGCTGTTGGAAATCGGCACCGGAGATGATAATCTCATACTCCAGATATGACGTCGCCTTTCCCATTCTTTTTAATTAACCCTCTCATTTTTCTTTCTGCTTCTGTTTCTTTCTTTCTTTTTTTATTTTGTCTTTTTCTTAATTATCCCAAACCTTCACCACTCATTCGACTGGGGCTGTTGTGGCCGAAGCGGTGATGGCGCCCAGCTTGAATGGATACCGCCGAGCTAATGGGAACGCCAAACTCGTATAATCGCTGAAGCCCGAAAGGTTCACGCCGAATGCGCGGGAACGCCGAAATCGTTCAAACCCTGAGGGCGCGAAAATGCCGAAGCTAGAATGCCGATAAACCATGCCGAAGCCGAGGGGGTCACGCCGAGTGCGCGGGAACGCCAAACACGTGCAAAAGCCGAGGGCGTGGAAACGCCGAGGCTTAGATAGATGATGCCGAGCGAGCGAAAACGTCTAAGCTTTAAGGGATATCGTCGAATGAGCGGAAACGCCGAACGCGTATAAACGTCAACGCCCAAATAGTTCATGCCGAACTTGTGAAACCGCCGAATGGTGCATGCCGAACTTGTGAAACCGCCGAACATGTAGAAGCGCTAAATGTGTATAAGCGCCGAGGTTCTAATGGATCACGACGAGCGCGCATAAGCGTCGAGGCTTTAATGGATTCACCGAATGCGTATGAGTGCCGAGGCTCTAATGGATCCGCCGAACGTGTATGAGCGTCGAGGCTCTAATTGATCGCGCCGGGTATTGCCGAACCCGCGGAAACGTCGAAGATTAAATGGGTGCCGCCGAACCCATATATACGTCGAGGCACTAATGTGTTATGCCGAACATTTAATGGGTGACGCTGAATGCGTATAAACGTCGAAGCTTAAATGGGTACCGCCGAACCCGCGAAAATGCTGAAGCTTAAATGGGTTACGCCGAAGCTTCCTTTCTTCATTTTCCCTTCCCCTTTACTTAATTAATCACTGAATAATTGTGCTAGCATAGCTCGAACATGATATTTAGCACCTCAAATAAGCTTGGAAAGACATATATGGGTTTGAAAACCCACTCTTCACCTTCTGGGATTTGTTTGTTGAGCCACCATGGGTGACTTTTGTTCAAAAGGAGCTTCTTGAGAGGTAGAGATTTAAGTTGATAGATC
>CATIWQ010253085.1:0-15774 GCA_949673415.1 Euphorbia schlechtendalii | reverse complement strand
TTAAAATAAAAACTAATATAATAAACAATGGGGTATGTTAATTTAGATTACATACACGTGAATGTGTTTAGAGTGAGCCGCCCCTTTTTATTCAAAAATCATAATTAATTATTTCTTGAGTTTTTGGCTTTCATCAATTTCGGTTAGCACTGGTTCCGAATCAAGAGTGGTTCGTGCACGTGAGATTGGAGAGCTTCCACTTGAGAGCTTTAATAGCATCCGTTTTTTAATGAGACTATCAAGTAAGTTTTTATTTATGATATAATCCTTTTAAACCCTATCAATGGTTCTTGAGAATATCCTATTCGAATTCGAGAAAATTTTAACCGGTAATTCCGCCGACGCGGTTATGTTTTCGATGACAATTCCCTACAGTCACGGCATTCCAAAATTACCATAAGAAGAACTTGTGGGAATATGGTGAAGAAAACCACGAATTTACGAATCCTTTGAATGGTATGATGGCGATTGATTCAGAATTTTTGAGCCTGATATTGCAGATCACGAGGAAATTTTCGTAGGGGGTGGGGCTGGAACTCTGGCCCGCACCATTTCTGAATTATACCCTTGTATAAAATTCACGGTCTTGGACTTGCCACAAGTTGTTACAAACTTGCCGGAGACTAAAAACCTGAAATTTGCTGCCAGCGACATGTTTCTTTATGTTCCTTGTGCGGATGCAATTTTGATAAAGGTTAAAAAAGTTGTATCTAGATTGGTTGGTTTTATTTGATTGTTGTAGCTACTAATTTTGATGTTCGTGCAGTCCGTTCTGCATAACTGGAGCGATGAAGCATGCGTAAAGATTCTGAAGCGATGCAAAGAGGAGATTAGAAACAGTAATGAGGGGAAATTGATTGTTATAGAAATGGTGACAGATGATAGAAAGGGTGAAAATGAATTGGGTGAGACTAAGGTTTTCATGGACATGGAAATGAAGGTTTTAAATGGTGGAAAAGAGAGAAATGAAGTAGAATGGAAGAAGCTCTTCTATGAAGCTGGATTTAGTCACTATAAAATTACTGCTACCTCTGGATTAAATTCTATAATACAAGTGTACCCTTAAAGATTAGGGACTCTGTTTGTATGATTTTGAGGCACTTAATAAGTCCTTTTAGCTTGCTAAAACAATTGATGTGATTATAGCTACAACAAAGCAGTTTAATTAAGGTGTGACTGAGCAATAAATTTTGTTCAATGGTATAATTTGCACTATTTTCATTGAGAAAAGTTCACATGCTATGGAAAAAACCTCGCAAAAGCTCTGTTGGTCACTATGGACGAGTTTACATTGATTTTGTTACTAATAACTCATGTTCTAAAATGCTCATCTAACAAGTTTTATATATGAATGGCAAATTCACAATCTCAAACATGTCCTAAACCTGTTTATCATGTAAGAATGAAATGCTTATACAACATTGACCAAATGATTACTCTGAGACCGTTTGTGTATCTATTATTGTTATTTGTTACCATTGATATTGTTTGTTATTGGTAAGTGGTATTGTGTTTTTTTCGAAATAACAAAAATCATATTCTTAATCAAATTGAATATTGTTGATTGATATCAAAATTCTAAAAATAACTTGAGAGTTGTTAAAACTCACTAAATCAACAAAATACAAATTATCATAGTCCTACTTTTCATGTTATGATTGCCAGTGACATTCTTAATTAATAAAAAAAACTATCTTAAATAAGTTGGTGCTCTCAACTAAGAACTAGATTAAGTGAACTAATGCAATTTGTCTATGCAGTCCAACTAAAGCAAATCAAAACGGACAATAAAAAATTTAAATGTGGGCAACTAATCCACTTAAACCTATAATTCAGAAACAAAAAAAGACACCTACAAAGAAAATCAATAACCCAAAGCTCATCAAGGCAGTTAGCAGAGGCAAGATGGGATTCAGAAAGGAATACCTTGATTTGGGATTAGTCCCATGTGGGCTACTAATCATGTTTACTTATCACCTAATCCTACTTTACAGATACCTAAATCTCCCACACACCACAGTAATGGGGTTTGAAAACAACGATAAGAGAGCTTGGGTTGACAGAATTATGCAGGCAGACCAACGGGATGTAGGCATGGCTCTCACAGTCATTTCATCGAACACTTCAACTGCAACTTTCTTAGCTGCAATTTCCTTAACTCTCAGCTCTCTAATTGGAGCCTGGCTAGGAAATTCAACCAACAATGTGTTCGAGAGCGATTTAATCTACGGGGATACAAGGCCATCGACCATTTCGATCAAATACATAAGCTTAATGACATGTTTTCTGCTCTCATTTTCCTGCTTTGTTCAATCTGCGAGGCATTTTGTGCATGCTAACTATCTAATTAGCACACCGGGCGGAGAAATTCCTGTTCGATTTGTGGAAGCAGCAGTGATTAAGGGCGGGGATTTTTGGTCACTTGGGCTTAGAGCTTTGTATTTTGCCATTGTTTTATTACTATGGTTCTTTGGTCCAATTCCCATGTTTGTTTCTTCTGTTACAATGGTCATTCTTCTTCAGTATCTCGATACCAATTCTACGCCGTTGCATCCATATCAGCCTCCGACTAAAGGACTGGTTGAGCATTCTGTTACTCAAATAACTTGAAGTTAAAATCATGTAAGAAAATTCTAATGCTTAGCTGTAAACATAGTGTGAAGACATTTAAGTGCAATTTTATATATGTTAGTATTTGAGTAAGAAATGGCAAATTTTTTTAACAAAATCTGTATTGCTTCACTTGTTGGTAATTTAATTTGTTACTAAGTCTAAAGTTGGTTGACTAATGTGACTTTGCATTTTTAAAATTAGGAGTATAGTGATTGCAGCCTTTTATAGTATTGAACCGTGTGCTTGTTTTCCGCTTGCTTTTCATCTTGCATCTTTTTGCTTTTTGCAGATCTTATTTATTATTACACTTACTCATTTATGTCTAAAACCAAACCAGCTCACGTTTAGCTTTTGATTGAAATAAACAACTTATATCTTCTAAAGTAAATAGAGAGTAAACGTCCCTTGATTCCTTATGCATGTTTTCCTTTTTACTTTTACAATTGTATTTAGTTCAATTGATACATTCATTGAAAGTTGGTGGGGATGGTAATATTACTGGCAATTTTTAAAAATATATATTTATTGTATAAGATGTAAACAAGCTCTAGTACTTGTTATTCTCAATCTAAATTTCAATTTATCAAACTTAACAGATTTTTATACCCTTTTAATAACGAATCCTACAGATTAGTGAAAGAAAATCAAATTAACTACTTACAATGCTCTAATAAATAACGCATAAAAGAATTAAATTAATTAAAGTATAAAGGAGCCAAAAATGTCATCGAATAGGGAAAAAATTGGGCCATCCGGGACTCAAATTGATAGGCAAAATACCTGAGTGGACCTAATTTGGATTGCCACTTGCAAACAGACTGTTTTTATCTGATTAACCCATTAGGCCCCTGTCACAATCTCACATTTTCACTTTCTTCATTCAATTGAGTGTCTCAATTTGTCATTTTCTAATCCAATTAATTTCAATAATCATGAGAAATTGAAAATAAAAAAGCCTCGGAGATATTGATTAAAGCCGGACTGAGGCCGTGACTGGTCGCTGGCACAGTAATTGATATGATTTGGCACGTTTATAGCCGTACGATCAGGTGGCGACCTTACCTTATAAGTAGCGGACAGCCACTGATCGGACATGGACCGGTCTTGTTCCTTTTGGCAAAATCCGCCTGTGGGTCTTGTGTTACATCATACATTGCCACGTGTCCTGCCCCACACATGGGATTGACAATAGTACTTTTGATCCATAACTTGGCTGCATTTCGAAAAATATGTAACAGCAAACGTACGTGTCTACAAAAAATGCTACGTACGTACGTGCCTGCATTATAAGTATACACAAATCATACTCTTAATATCTATTTCCAATTTATATCGTGTAGATAATGATTAATTTCAATTTTTAAGTCACGGTTCTTCGCCAATATTTTGTACGCATATATCAAAATAATAAATTTGGCATAACATTAAAAGATGCTCTTAATAATAAAAAATTATAAATTTTAACATCATAAAATTGTACTATATTATTTTTAGTAGCATGTTTATTTCATTGAATTTATTATCACTTGAATAAAAATAGACAATTGTTTACAAAATAACTTTGCATTAACTAGTTTATAATCTCTTTTTACATGAAGTGACATATTTAATATTAGACATTTTTTATTACATTTTATACTACTAGATAATCAAATAGAAATTTGTATCATTAATTGTATTATATTTTGATAACGAGAAAGAGTAATTAAGTAAATAATTTAAAGTTGTATGTATTATTTTATTTTAAAAAATTATAATTTAAATTCAATTAAATAATTTATTATGACTCCTTTTATAAATGTTTATTTATTTTACCTCATCAATTTCAATATCTATTCCATGTAGTAAAGTCTACTAAACATCAAATACGATCTAATTTCTTCCTTGACATGGACAGCAAAGCAAGTAACTTTTCCTTTATTATTTAATAAAGAGTCATAATAGTTGAGTTGCAGCTAAAATACAAGGTAGTTATGAAAGATTAATTGCAGTAAAATTTATGGCTTTTGTCTTCTGGCCAAAATTTTGGAAAGAATAAGAAAGTAAGGGTTAAAAAACTGCCCTGCAATTGAATCGAATTTAAACTGCAATCTATCTTCATATAGCAATCAGAATGCTGACCTGCTCGAGCCTGAAGCTGACAGCTTCCTAAGGGATGTTAATTTAAATTTCTACACATAAACAACATCTTCATCTCTGATTTAAACAACAATTTAGTAAAAACTTAAATTTGCAATATAAGTATCACAAGTCTTTAAAAGAACCCAGGACAGACGATAAACTCAAAAAAAAAAATACAGTTTAAGTTTCGTGGTGATTAGAATAAAAATTGTAATAAAATTAAGTTAAAAAAAAAAAAGAAAGAAGAAAAGAAGATGACGACGAAAGATGTTAGGGAGACAGAGACAGAGACAGAGACAGAGACAGAAGCATGGAGGCGCGTGTAACGAGGAGACTGAAAGTACGATGAAAAGGCTGTGACAGACGCCAGCAAACACCCGCGTAAAAGTCGAGGGTTTCCCTCTGTCTTACTTTTTCTGCTTTTTCTACACCGTAGGGGACCGCTTTGTTTTCTCTTTTCACTTTCATTTTCTGTCTTATCACGCGCGCTTTGTGTAAGCATCTTGTGGCTGGATGTAATGCACGCGTGATTGAGGGAGTGTGAGTAAATGGAGGAGGTGAAGAGACTGACCGCTGACCGTACTGCCAGTTATGTTACCATTCATTTAATAGTTAGTCAAATTAATATCTCAACCTATTTACTACTAATACACTTTATTATTTTTTGGTACATACTACTCCTCCGTAGTTTTGGATAATCCATCACTTCTTTGCATACACCTATCTAAAACCATATCCCAAAAATTTTACTTCCATTATTTCAATATTCTAATTCAACTCAAAATATCTGAACTTTATAAGTTTCAAACTATGCAATAAAAATGGTGTGATGGTAAGGATTCGATACCCATAAATGTTAACAAAAATAATTTAAAATTAAAAAAGGACATGTAATAAAAATGTTTTTGAGACACGTTATATATCCCCCCATATTTATTATTTATCCAATTTATTATGATTTGCATTTCTTTCGTATTACTATAACAAGACACGTAATAAAGAGCAAATAACAAACATAACAGATAATATAAAATTAAAATAAAAAATTGATGAAAATAAAACTAGTAAAAAATAATATTTAATTATAATTGAAGACGTGTACTTTCATAAATTTATTTTTTCCTGTAATATGAAAAACAATAATTTTCATGAATTGATAAGGAAATAAAATATGACATATAGGTCGTATGAAAAAAAGAAAATACTTAGATTGAATAGGATCCTAGCAAAGGTCAAACTTGGAATCTAAGAAGATTAATGAAATATTTATATGTTTTACCTATAATTTTTTTACCATTTAACTTAAGATAACATTGTATACAATGTTCTCGCTCAAGGATTAGAAAGAAAAAAAAAACTGAAAACCTTTGAAATAGACGTTGCAGAAAGCAAATGGACAAAAAAAAAAAAAAGAAAATACAGCCTTTTCATAAGGGCCACAAAAGCTCTTCTTTTTGTGGCTAATTTGGATGTTGGACAAAGTAGAAAACCCTTTGTTTTTAATCAATCTTCATTTCTTTGATGAATTGGTTTAAATCAATCCTAGTGTGAATTATACCTGTTGGAGGAACATTCAGATTAGGACACTCATAGTTTAAAAGATCTGTCCAGAATCAGAGTCCTTCAATATTCCAAGTTTTATGGTTCAGAAAATGAAATCCGATCCGACGAATAATTTATTTTTTTTATTTTTTTGTAAATTCATAATTATTTTGATTTTTTATACATTTTATTGTATTAAATTTGTGTAATTGGATATAATAAATGTTACTAGATATTAAAATTATAATTGAATAATGCAAATCTATGTAAAATTTAAAATTTTGCTTATTTTTTCAATTTGTTAGCAAAATTTTTAGGAAAAAAACTCCATCGACTTGGATTGAGCTTATGATTGACCTTGTATGTCGGATCACGCTCGACCCGAACTCAAAATTTTAAAGTATGGGATTGAGTCAAGTTTTGTACTGCCATTTTTAATAAAAGCTTAGACCGGAATCTGACCCAGCCCGCGAATAGTGTGAACCCAACAACTTTAATTAGGATGGTGCTCTTGAATTAAGCTCACTTGTGCACTTGTCGAATCATTTTTGTTTTAGTTTTTATGCTAGTGATTATACTCACTCCGTCTACTAAATATTGTCATTTTAACTAATTCACAGTTTTTAAGATAACAACTAACCGAATGAGATAATTTACTAGTTTACCCTTTCATAAATGTCCGATTCAATTTTCAAGACTTTATTAATATGTCAATAAAAACAATTTGACTTATAGCCTCTCTTGTTATTGGAAATTAGAATATAATTATCTTGAAAGTTGAACAAATTAATAGAGGTAAGAATGGAAACCTTGGAAAAAAAATATATTGGAAATACAAAATAACAATAAAAAATAGACAACGAAATCCCTTCAAAAAGACAATATTTAGTAGACGAAGAGAGTGATTCCCACAAATCTAATCCGTCGCCTCAATTTTATCAAATTCTTATATATTTTGAAGAAGGGTAAATAATTATAACTTACCTTAGGTTAGCACTAATACGCTACCACTTCCTTGTGTTTTGTCAATACGATTATTATATTCTTGAGTTTTGTCTCCATCCAACTACAATTTCCTTCTGTTATATTTTTTCACTTTTCTATCCAAATCCATAATATATTGACAAAATTGCCCTTGTTTTTTCATTCTTTGTCCATTACGCTTATTTTCACAACATATTTTATCATACAATTTTCTTGTCTCTTTGTATTTGTATTTTTTCTATTATTTTTGTGTTTGTTATTTCTATTAATTGACTCTCCTAACATGTTTAAGAATATTATTGATTATATAATCATTTTTAAAAAAATTGCCGAACATCATGAAAAATAAATTTTCAAATATGCTCTGCCTTTTTTATGATTGGAGTGAAAATTTAATGGAAAATCATATTGAATCATTATTTGTAATTTGCAAACTTTCATTGCACCTCCTCTCAACAAAATACATAAATAAAAATAGTTTCAGTTTTCTTCATAGAGACATTTTTCAAATGGAGAATCACAAAAAAATATATTTTGTATAAATTGATTTAATTAATAATTAACAAATTGATATTAACTAGTTTAAAAGATAATGAGTAACGCATGTGTGTATATATGTATATATGTATCGATTCAATGATTACTTTTGTTTAATTTATTAAAATGTAAGCAAATGGTAAAATTAAAAAAATGAATTATATGTGAATAAATTCCTTAACATGAATTGAAAATGAACAAATTGATTACTTAACAAAGTCCCTTATCTGTTATATGTAAGTTGTATTGTTATCCATATAATTAACTCTTTTTACTTTTATATCAATTTGATGGAAAAAGAAATGGAAAATTTGAACCCAAATCGATTTAATGTATATAAAACTTGACAACCACTTTCAAAGATACGTTACTTATTAAATCGCACATGATTTATTATATATATAGAGGCTTCTAAGACAAAAATAAATTATTATATATAATAATTACAATGAACAAAGAATGAAGGCATGACCATTTTTGTCAATATATCATATATTTGAATGGAAAAGTGTACAAATATAGCAGAATGAGGTTGTAGTTAGATGGAGACAAAACTCAGAGAGGTTATAATTACAATGATAAAATCTAGGGAGGTAGTAGTGTATTAGTGCAAACTCGATGGAGGTTATAATTATTTAACCTTTGAAGAATGAAATTACGATATCGAGGCCACCATTTCTTATTGATTAGTTGAATTGTCATATGAGTTTTCAATTTAACAAGTTAAAACAAGTTCAATGGTTCCTAATTTTAAGGATATCTTCAAAATGAGGAACTGTCAAGTTTAACCATTTCCCGTATGGTATTTTCTTAAAACAGGGTTCCTCATATATGAGAAATGATCTATTTTCCATTTTAGAATATTGAATAAAATAATATTACTTTACAAGGAATTGAAAATAATAATATTTTTTGGTTTTTTTTATTATTTTTAGTTTTTATTTTATTGTTCTTTTTGTTAGTTTAATAATAAAATATTATAATTTTGAAGTTAATTTGATTTGATGAATGGAAAATGAGAAAGATGATTGAAAGAAAAAATATCATAAATACTGTTACTGAAATTTGGGGAATGAAAATTTGGAAATGATTGAACTTATAACAAGTTATAAGGACTTAAATATTCCAATGATTCTTGTCTTGTATTATGCTTCTTTATTGTTTCACATATTTAAGTGGTAATCTGGCAATTCTTCTTTTCTCTATTCAGAGTTCCATTTATTCAAATTTCTTACAAGTGATTAAAGTTCATATAATGAAAAATATGAAATATAAACATCATTATTTTAGAACGTGTATATGTTTGTTGAATATGCATGAAATTGTGAGCCGTTATAAATAAAATATATGATATATCAATTAAATATATAATTTAAGAAATAAAAAAACATAATATATATTATATGAGATTGATTTGCAACTTTAATTGAAATATCAAGAACACCGTTATTTAAAAATGAAATCATCTAAGGACTAAAGCTTCATGTTTTCCTTTTACATTCCATATCACAATTAGTCAGAAAACATAATTATTAAATAAAAATCTTTACTTAATCATAATTAAGTAACACCTTTTGATATCACAATTCACAAGCATAATAAATTTCATATATCCAATTTACCCCATGCATGGCGCACGTGAAATTTCACCATTATTCCATTTTGTCACTTGTGAAGGCCTAAAAGTTTTTATCTTTTTATATTTCCATCTTTATTAATTTTTAATTTTTTTTAACATAAAAAATTAAAGAAAACAAGAAAAAGATTTTATCTTTCTAATTTACGTTGCTCAACTTTTAGAAATTTTATAATATTTAATTTTAATTTATTTTCTTTACCCCACCATGGAAAATAGTTATCAATAATAAAGGATATTATGCAGTCTGCTCGCATGTGGAAAAAGAAGATATCTTTTTCTTCATCAGAAAGGGGCTGTTATAAAAACATGACACAGTTAGTTGTATTAAAAAAACTTGTATATAACAAAATAAATAAAATTAATCTTAAAAATAGTTAGTCTTAATTATAAACTGTTTGTTGCACATATGTATTAACACACCGCATAAAATCTAAAATAAGGTCAAATATCTATAAAGATTACGGCGATATATGTATTAACCAGAACGAATGCAACAGTGATCAATCCCTTTTTTATTGCTGAAAAGTTAATATAAAATTTTATGTTATCGTGATAAAAAGACATGAAATAGTATTGAAAAAATACAATTAAGATGTAAAATAAAAAAATAATGCACAATCAACATAATTTAATCTTTACTACCAACTTTTATTACAATCTGAATTTTATAAATGCAGTCTTCATGTGAACTAATAAAATCATTGTAAAGCATTTCATACTGTATAGGTGGTATTCAACCCCACAACAAGCGCCTAATGTTGCCGAATGTTCACTAAGGAAATTAAAATTGACCACTAAAATAATTAGCATAAAAATGCTTTAATTAAAACAAATTTCTTATAAACAAGCAATATTACAATAAAAATGTACACCCTAAAGTTCATTTTTTCCATATAAACTATTTGATTGATATCTTTGCTTTTTATGGCATGTAGTGGGGGTAAAATGGTGACAACACATGTGAGTAATTGATATCCAAAAATGAATAAAAAGTATAAAAGAAGACAAAACCTTATTGATAGGCTTTCCTTGTGAAATTGAAAGAAAATATGCCTAAAAAGATGATTTGTGAGCAAAGAACAACCAAACTTAACTGTGCTTGCAGACATTGCCAAAAGGGAATGAATTATGTTAATTAGTTCCCCCAACTAGCTAACTATTTAATATTTCTTTTGACCATCAATTTAGGAAAAAATTAATACAATTAAAAGTTTGATATGAGCTCTTCAATTTTGTCTAGGTTCTATCAATTAATACTCCTTACGTACTTTATTTGACAATTTTTTTTATCAATTATCCTTCAACTTTAACTTGTACATGCAAGCTTTTTCAACCTATCATAAGCGTTATCAAGAACCGTCTCAACTTAATAAAAGTATACCTACATCATGTCAAAATTCGTAATTATACAAACTGTGTATTACTCCTTCCATCTATTAAATATTGATGTTTTAAAAAGATTTTGATTTTTCTTTTTCATTGTTATTTTGTAATTTCAAGGTGCTTTTAAATTTTCCATTCCTACCTTATTAATTTGTTCAACTTTCAACATATTCTAATTTCCAACAACAAGATGAGAAGACTATCAAATTATTTTTGCTGAACATATTAATGAAGTCTTGGAAATAAAGTAGGACATTTATGAAATGGTAAATTAGTAAATCACCTTATTAGGTTAATTGTTATACATGAATTCTTTTTTTGTGCATGCCATACAAGTAAGTGTGCATGTAATGCACGGTTTTCTCCACAACTATGAATGTAAGCATGAGGGAACTCTATGTACACTTTTCCAAGTTGAGGTGACTCCTAGGTAGAGTTGAACATTCGGTTCAATTGGACAAAATCAAACTGAATTACAAAATTTTATTAAAAATAATTGACCAAATGAACCGAATTTAACCAAAATATTTTTTTATTAGGCAAGTTCCGTTTTAGATGTCAAATCAACAATTATTTTTTATAAAATATGATAGCTTGGTTTGACTAAAATAGTTCGGTTCTGTCGATTTTACCATATGCTCACCCCCTACTTTTGGGTACATTTTATCAAATTGAGATGGATTTAGAATACAATTTTACTCAATTGAGAAAAAGAGTGCACGCATTTTAAGTAGATCTATTCGCGGGCCGGGCGGGTAATGGGCCGGGTTTGGACACTCGTTTTTTAAAAATGCCAGACCTGAGCCCGAGCCCGTTGAAACCCGAAGATTTATGGGCCGAGCTTGGTTTTTATATAAATACCTAAACCCGGCCCGAACCCGGTCTGACGAATAATTTTATTTATGTATTATATATTTATACATTAAATTTATAATTATTTAAAGTTCCTATATTTTATCCTATTAAATTTGTATACTTGATTACAATAAATGTTACTAAATATTAAAGATTTTTAGTAAACAATGAAATTGATATTAAAAATTTAAAAATTTTTTTATCTACTTTATATTTTTTTAACTTAGTTTAATACAAAAATTTATAACAAAAAAAATTCATGGGCTTGGGCCGAGCTTGGGAATAACCTTGTAAACCCAGCTCGAACCCAACCCGAGCCTGAAGTTCTAAAGTATGGGCTTGGGCAGGGCTTGGGTTGGCGCCCAATGAACAGGTCTAACAGCAGTTATTGCTATAATAGCTATATTCTAATGGTTACATTTATCATATATCCGTTAGGAAGGAAATAATTATCCTAATTTCTCTATAAATAACTTCTTTTGCTGTTTTGTTTTCACTAAAAACTCTTATTCTTAATCACAATCCTTTGAAAAATCAAGTTTTCTCTGTTTTTCAAATCAAACACTATTATTTCTTTGTTGATTTCAATGGCTCTTATGAAGTCTACAGCAACTAAAGGGAAGAACAAGTTGATCAACTAACAAAATAAGTATGGATGTCCCTTTCCAATCTATAGTGATGAAGAAGTGGAAAGATACTTGAGAATCAAGAACTTCGATTTTCATAGTACGATTTTCTACGATCCTACTTTTGCTATTGATGTTGGGATTCACGCGGAAGTAAAAAGATATTTTTCACTGTTTGGATTGGAGAAGTTTGTGAATATGTGATTTCCTTTTATCGAGGAATGGATCCTCGAATTCTTGGTAACTCTTACTGAAGATGGAAACTTCATGAAGAAGAAATTCAGAAATGAAGGAAAATAGTATAAATTCACAATGATGGATTTAATCAAATGGTTTGGTTTAGGAGAAAATTATGACGAGATTGAGAAAGATGAAGATTATGAGTTGACAGATATCTGGACAGAATTAACGGGATTAGATCGGTATGATGTAAAGAATTCGTCCAACAAGAACATCCAAAGTAATAGCCTTCTCTACATTCACAAATTTATTTCTCAAAGTCTTCTATTCCGACACGAAACAACAAAGGTGTCAATGAAAGACTTGGAAATACTAGAGTGCGCAGTTTCGTAGTTTCGACCAAAGTTTCCGATGTATATTTTGGAGTCCATCACTAGTCTGACTACACATAAAAAGGCTAGAGTTGGAGGTGCAAATATGATTTGCGGGATAATTTTGGGAGCAAAGAATCAATTACGTACCAATATAATCCAAAGGAGAAATTTAATTTTATAGGAGGAGTGTATATGAAGAGAGCAGGACTGGTTAAAGAAGAAGGAGGAAAGTTTATGTTTTTACCATATGAAGTAAGGATATGGAAGCTTAGACCGACACAGGAATCTTCTACTCGAGAAAACTAAACTGACGAAGAAGATGTTGAAGAAGTTTAATTCAAAAGAGGTAATTCAAGACAAGCCTCGGGAAGTACAAATGATACTTGGAGAGGAAAATTCATGCAAGATGTCTACCAAGCATGCCTAGACATTGCCTCAATACAGCAAGATGTTCATCAACTAACGAAATCCAACATATCACTGAACCGCAAATTGAGTACATATTTTAGAATGTAAAATTTGGAAATCTGTCCAAGCCCTCCAGATTCGAGTTCTAAAGAGTAAACTAGGTTCAATTTCTTTCTTTTATTTTATAATTATTTCTTTTAGTTGTTTGTCTTAAATTTTGATTTTTATTAATGTCTCACAATGAGGACATTGTGTTCTTTAAGTGTGGGGGACGTTTGTAAAAATCCCGTAAAATCCAAAAAAATTAAATAAAATAAAAAAATCGAAGAATTTGAAAATTTTTGTTGATTTTTGTGTTATTTATCCACTATCTATTCTTATACTTTACTAACTTTTGTCCAAGGTTATTATGAGTGTTAGGTATTACAAGTTTGATGTTACTGCAAAATTTGAGCGCACGTTGAAATTGAGCGTTATTACCACAACATTTAGCATTTGGAAAGGATGAGTGGTGAGTAACATTCGAGAGCAACATTCCAAGTAAGTTTCGATATTTATTTCAATGCAACATGAATTAGTATAAGTTATATAGTTTTAGTTTAATGTTCCGATAAGTTTAGGTTGAGTAATATCTAATAGTATTCTTACTATGAGTTTTATATGCAAATCTCAAATTAGTCCTATAAGTATTGAGTGTGTCAAAAGTGTCAGGAAACTATAGCCATAATACTTTGAAATTGATCAATAAAGGGTGAGGGTATTAAAAGAAAAATCAAAAGAAAGAGTGGATAACCAATGATTTATGCAAAAGGTGAGGAATGGTACGGAGCAGAAATTGCAACCATTCAATGAGTGAAAAAAGATTAGAAAGTGGTATGGAGCATAAAACGAGAGTGTTTAATGCTTTATACTATGCTCCATAGCATGAAAAATAGGTGCAAAGTATAAAGTACTTCAAAAACATATGCTTAAAAGAAAAAAATGAGAGAGTGGTATGGAGCATAAAATGCAACCACTGAAAAAGGGGGAAAGTGGTATGGAGCATAAAATGCAACCATTGAGAGTGTTTTAGCATCCTAGGTTACCTAAAAATGCTTGATAGAAAATTAATCAAAGTGTGCTTTCTATGTCCTTTATACTTTATACTATGCTTAAGAGAATGAAATATTCGAGTATGCATATAACGCTTAAATGAAGATGCAATTTGAGTGACTCTACATTAAGAACAAAGGTATGCAACTAGACTATATAAATTGCACATTACTAATTTGTGGGAAATATAGGACTTCTACTTGAATCTTATGCAATGTGGGAATGTGGTACTCACTGCAATAATCTTTCACCAAATGAGGTACGAACTTGATTACCAATCACTTCTGTTTTATTTACCTTGAGGAAAAGGCAAAAGTTAAGTGTGGGGGTATGATAAGTGTATAGTTACACTTATTATCAATATAATTTTACACACTAAACACTATAGTTTAAGTCATTTTTATACTTCATATAAAAGATTTCACGTGGTATATAGTTGTTTTTTATGCAAATGCAGATACTAGGTAAATCTTGGGAGTAAAATGATCTAAAGTGGAAATCTATGTAAAAAGAGTGAAAAAGGTGTGAAAAGATGCTTGGAACTTAAAGATTTAGCTTAGGATCGAAGCTGTCGAAGATCGGTGAAGTTACAAGAAGAATTCTGAAGAAAAACAGAATTCACGGTTGTGACAATAATTCGTGGTCACGACTTGATACACTTCAGAAGCAGAAACTTGTCAAACAAAAATTCACGATCGCGACTTGTATATTGCAGTCGTGACTTGGATGGTTTTTTGGTCAAATCTTCTGCCAGATAAGAATGATCAACTGCCATCAAATACCAATGAAAAGACAATTATCAGAAGTCAACCAATCATGAAAAGGTGCTTATCCATTGTGGACAAGATTCAAGCTTCTCAATCAATCACAATGACATGAAGCAATCTTTCACCAATGGACACAACTCTTCGTTTGGATAGACGCAACCCTTCGAACTCTATAAATAGGGCTCCAAACCTTACAAATTTTGTGCATTGCAGAGTGCACGATGCAGTATTAGAGTGCAATTATAGGGTTACGTATAGTATGTGTAGATAGAGAATAAAATATCTAGTCTCGCTACGTTCACAAGTGTTAGCGAGAAAATGTTTAAGTGATTCGAATCCTTGTTTCGATCACTAGATTTCTCTATATTCTCGAGTGATTGTTGTATAAGTGTATTTCCAAATCACTTATCAATAAAAGTTTTCGTTCTTCAATATTTGTTTACTTGATATTCGCAAAGAATAGCAGCCTAGCAGAGGTTCTATACAGGCCGAGACCAAATTCAAAGTAGACGTAGGAATTGTGGGAATTGACGACTCCCATTAAAGAGTGGATACGGTTTGATTAACTTTATCTTTCACATGCATACCTTACAACTTTGCTTTGCTTTCTACCTATACTTTCTATTTCGAAGTTTATGATATATCTATGTGTC
>CATIWQ010253078.1:0-14178 GCA_949673415.1 Euphorbia schlechtendalii | reverse complement strand
GCGGTGGATTCGGAGGTGGAGCGGGTGGAGGAAAAGGTGGTGGATTCGGAGGCGGAGCGGGTGGCGGTGGAGGAAAAGGCGGTGGATTTGGAGGTGGAGCTGGTGGAGGTTTCGGAAAAGGAGGTGGTTTCGGTGGTGGGTTTGGTAAAGGCGGAGGAGTTGGAGGTGGTTCAGGAGGTGGAATAGGTGGTGGATTTGGTGGAGGAGGAGGTGCTGGTGGTGGCGGTGGATTTGGAGGTGGTGGAGGGTTTGGAGGTGGCGGTGGTGGTGGAATTGGGCACCACTAAACTCACGTTGCATGCATGCAGGCAATAAATAAAGAAAAACATAAAGTGTTTTATACAAATGTTAAAATTATATTATGCAATTTGTCTTCATATTTGTATTTTAGTATTCAAATGAAAATTGTGCTGCAATAGCCTGATGCAATTTTTGTGATTATAGAAATTGTAATTCTCTCAATTGAAGTATGTCTTAACGCAAATTAACTTTAATGGTTTTTTGGTATATTCGTATATTTTATATAAAAATAAGTAAATAATTATTTTACTTTATTTCTATAATTGGATCAATTTTCCTATCATAAAAAATTGATTTTTCCGTAAATGAATGAATAAACATGAACCGTATTAGCCTAGTTGATTTAAGATGTAAAATTGAGATTCCAGAGATTATATGTTCGAGTTCATATTCGAGTGAGATGCCGTAAAATTTTTATTGTTATTATTGTGTAATTTAAATGAGACAGTTTTTATAAAAAAATAAAGAAGTAAATAACAATGTTATGAAAATCTGAGCTAAATTACCTAAAAAATAAACTGTATTAATGTTTGTAAAATATGCTCAATTCATTTGTTTAGTTGTAACTAATTAGACAAAATACCCTTGTTGAGAAAAGTCTCTCATTAAGTTATTATATGGCCAGGTAGATAAATTTAAGAGAACTGAAAAAGGTTCCGAAAAATCAGGTTCGGATATCAGCTTTCTTTGACACTAAATTAATTAAAAAATTAAATGCAAAATAGATAATATTATGGTAATATAAAAACGAGAATATCAATCACTTCAATAATACCCGTTTGGTGCAGTTATTTGCTACGCTGTTGATAGTTTTTACTTTGTTGATCAGTTTATTTTATCTCTATTGTAAACATTTGGTTACAACAATTGTTTAATGATGATGAAGAAAAATAACAAATTTTCAATCGGTTGCCAATCCAGCACTTATAATTTATATACTTATAGGTGATTTGTGTTGTTTCCATGAAGTAACACTAATTATGTCATTATAGGATAAAATCTTATACCACTTGTTTAACGAAGAAAAATAAATAATAATGATTTGTAAGAACAGACAATGATGCGAGAAAATTTGTTTATGTCAACTTCCAAGTATAGAATTTTTACAAACAAATTTGGTCTTATTAAATATTTTTTATATAATATGAAATATGTTTTCATTTATATATTAATATAAATTAAATAAATCAAACAGATTAAATATTTTTTCACAGTATAGGGAAATAGAAAAAATTTGTCCCAAAAGTAAGAAAATTAAGAGACAATTACAATTTCATAACCTATATCTTTTAAGCTTCAATCTCACGTTATAGTAGATCCATATCATAAGAATCCGACTTACTCAGTAACACCAAACAAATTTGCAAATCTTGAATGATATTGCCTAAATGAGATACTGGGTACCTAAATATCACCATGCGTTTTTTTATTTAAGACGGACGATATCCAACCAACAATAAAACTATCAAAATGTTTGTGTTGCATAGCAATGGATCCACAATTGAAGAATATAGTAGCAAAATAGAAGATCAATAAAATATGAGATGCTTTTATTCACTCAACAAATTAAAAGTAGGAAATTCTAAAAACATCAACGTATAGAAATCGATGAGGAAGGAAGACTAAGGGCCTGTTTAGTTATAGAAAAATAAAGCAGTTTTTCAGAAAATTTTTCTAGAATAATTGAAAAATGGAAACCGCTGTTTAGTTGTAACATTTTTCAGTTTAGAAAACTGGAAAACAGTTTTCTGATTTTTCCATTTTATGTCTTGCAACTGAAAACACCTTTTTGATGTTTTCTGAAATTTTTCAAACTGAATAAACACAATATTATTTAACCAGTACAAAACTTTATAATTTAATTTATTTTATACTAATATACATAGTTGTATAATTACTTGTTACTAACTAACAAATGCGTTTTTTTATTGATATATTTTTAATTTTTGTAATTGAAAGAGGGTAAAGAAGGAAATAAGCTAGGTTGTCAAATTTCATTGACACCCCTTATATACTTGTATAATTTTATTTTATTAATTTTGTTATTTTTACTATTTACTTCATAACTTTTTATTACATATTTTTTACTTAATAAATCTAATTTATATATTTTTAATTAATCGCTTATGATTTTGAACTAATAAAGTCTAAATTTATTATTTAATAAGGTTAAAAAATAAAAATTATGCTTTTCAAAAAAAATTATATATAATATGTTTTCAATTTTTTAAAATTTAAACAAAAGATAACTAAAAATGAAATCACTATGATTTGGTAGAGTGACTATCACCATTGAAGAATTTAGGAAGTGTGAGATTTTAGGTTCGAACCCCACAAACAACAAAATTGGAAAGAATGCCACCTTATTTCTAATGAAAATGAAAATAAAACAATTTTTAAAATTTAATTTCATACTCTAAAATTGTCAATTTTAAGTATATATCGAGTTATACATGAATTAACTCAAAATTTTGATTGAACTAAAAGCTTTTTAACTTTATTGATTAGTTTAAAATTTATATTTGTTGTTTCTAATTTAATTTGTAAAAATTTTCATATCATTTGTAATATTTTTAACGATAAAATTCAAATATATCAATGATTTTTTTAAAAAAATAAAAACAAAAAATTAGAAAACTAAATAAACATAAGCATGTTTTCTGTTTTTCCAGTATTCTATTAGGAAAATGAAAAACTGGAAAATGAAAAGAAAACTGAAAATAGAAAATGAAAACAGTTTTCTGAAATTAAACATGCTCTAAAATTTTTACATTTTTTTAAGAATATTGGTGTCATTACAGTGGACATTTATGAAGTTGTCAGCCTTAATTTATATAGTGTATTATTAATTAGTATAAAGTATTTTTTCATTAATTATGAGAGCAAGTTTAATGGTTTCTTGCTTTGAAGAATTTTGCAAAATGAGAAACGAATAAGGAGAATGGTAAAGTTCAACTATATCTCATATGGTATATCCCTAAAATGAGATTTCTGATATATGGAGAAACACAAAATGATGAATGATTATCATATTAATATATTTTTTTAATTTTGAATTATTTTAATTTGTTTGATACGTTTTTAATTATTGAGAATATATTTGACGTAAAGAAATCAATATAGTAATGATAAAAAAATATTATTTTATGAGAATATAATATGGGAATGAGAAATGGAAAAGTTTGTTGGAATAAAATCACTGTAAATCTTACAAAATAGAGTTTGGTTGGACTTATTCTGAGTTACATTTTGTCAAATTGACTACAGAAAACATTTATAAGTGTCCATTGATTACCAAGTTGGGTCATAAACTCTTTTGGGAGGTCTTTATTTAACTTCAAATCTTAATTAATTCATCGACCATAAAATGTATAAATTGTTTTTTATGTTTATTATTGTATTGTTTGTTTAAGAATATGAATTTTGAAAAGGTTAAGTATCGAACTTAGAACCTCCCACCTCTACTTTGAAAGGTATACCAGTTAACTTACACACAATTATTGTTTATTATTGTTGTTGGACCCAGTCGGGTGTAAAATAGGTCAGAGGGGGTGAATGACTCTTTCTCGAGTTCACTCAACAGATGCAGAAGAGCTGTGATCTCAGCTTCTGAACGATCTTCTGAGTAACAATGTATTGCTCAGAATCCCCTATTTAAATTTAATAGTGTTTCTGATATAAAATGATTTGAACACAAATATAAAGCAGAGTATAAGAGAGTGCAAACAGATATTTTTATCCTGGTTCGGCCTCTGCCTAATCCAGTCCTTGGAATCTCTTGTCCAAGATTTAATCCACCAGTGACTTTTCTTCTGGTGAAAAGTAAACCTTTTACTCAGCCTCTGATTGAAGTTCCTTCCAACAACCCTAGCCTTTAATGAGCTATACCAATATAGCAGTATCATCCTCCTGTATCTAAAGCTCTGAGCTTTATCCTTTTGAGTACCTTCCTTAAAAGATTACTAAGCTCCCTCACATTAATTTACCCTTAGCTAGTGTTTTTACAACTGAGATTTTAAATGACAAATGATGAGCTTCTGAACTTTGTTTCAGTCAGCTCGATTATAAATAGTTATGAATGAAAAGTTTGCTTGAAGAAGATTGCAGTGAATATTTGAGAATTTGTTCACTCTTAATTGCTTTTAGTTGTTTCGGTAATCTTCTTCAATGGTGGAAAACATCATTTTATAGAGGGAGAGAATGTTTCCGTTGATAAGAGACCGTTGTTGAAATTCTTGCCATTTTCTCTCAATCTTGTTCCCGTTAGAAATCCATTAGAGTGGCACGTCCAATTTTAACCCGCGCAATGCTTTGTCAGGTTGTGATTTTGGGACCCACTTTGTACGGCAGATACATATCAGATTTGCAGGAATGTTTTTGTTCCTAATTTCGCAACAACTTTTGTCTTTTAGTATACAGAAGGGCAGAGTGCGCGGCGGCATTAAATGCGAGGTCAGCTTTCTTGATTTTTTGCGCTGAAAGACTATGTTGACCTCTAAGAGTCTTCAGAGGGGTTTCTTGCGGTTCTGAGTCTTCAATGATCTTCTACCGCAATGTTGACTCTTCTGGCTTCTATGTTCTTCTGAGGTACCGTAGTCCTTCTAAAGTATCCTGATACTTCTGAGATAACTTGTGCTTCTGAACTCAGAACTTACAAAACTTAAACTTAATACTTTAGAATCCAACAATTGTATTGTAAAATTCTTAAAATTAATATTCCTAATAAATAAACCTTTATCAATACTGACATATTTCAATTGTGCAATTAATTTATAACCATACACACCTCAATTGACAACTCTTAAAGTGAATGTGAGATTTGATAACTTTTAAAGTGGAGGTGAGATGTTCAAAAATTTTGATTTCTCAAAAAAATTATACGCATGCACACGTGAAGTTCATTTTCACATAACTGAATTTCTTTTTTCAAATTTATTGTTACCCTAGAACGTAAATAACAATTAGTGATATTCAACTAAGTTCAAAAGAACACATAATGTCGAATATTGTATAGTACAATAGAAAAGGTACGTTAAAGAAAGATAGATCGTTCTTGGGTGTGAGACATAATAAATCTGCTCACACTCATATTCATTTTGAAAAAAGGTAAATATCTATGGAAACATTTTTAATCTTTTTCTTAAACCGTCCTTAATCTTGATATTCGAATTTAGTATTTGAAAACTAACTAATCATAATATCAAAAATAAAATACAACGTACGACCTTCTAAAATGACACACTTAAGTCTTGTATCCTTCCAAAAATATATATCCTTCTAAAATAAAGCACACGAGTACAAATTTGTCTAATGTTAGTTGCAGATAATAAATTATGCAGCTTTTCAAAAGAGTCGTAAAAGCAAAGCATTAATTGAGAATTGCCCTTTTCCGCAAGTAACAATTTTAGAGACAGAATACAGTGGACTTCAACAAACTCAAGTTACTACAAAATTTTAACTTGGGACCCACTTTTTGCTTCTTTCAACACTCAGTTAAAAATACTCTTATAAATTCAATATTACTGCATAACATTGAATCTATTTTCAATGTTTTTACTAATAATTATGCATTTTTTTTACCGAACAAAGATGGTCTTATTGCATTAATAATTGTGCATTCAATATTATGAAAATAACAAGAATAAATAAGGATATACATGGAAGAAAGATTGAAAAGGATTATGAAATTTTGAAATGAATTACTATTTTGGATTTTTATATTTTGGTTAAATGTACTAGAAGATTGCAAGTAACTTTCAAGGAACTTTGTTTCTTGTTTATTTAGTTGGGTTAAACAAGATTATATTACCTCCGGTGTTGAAAGATTATCGTTTTAGAATTTTCATCAAGACTAATAAAACATTTATTGCTCTATTAAAATTATTAATTCATTCTTTTTATTTTATCATAAAATTTTCTCTCTTCTTAATTGTTACTCCCTCCCTTTTTAAATAATTATCACTTTAAGGTTGTTTCTCAATACCAATGTCACATTAATTAAGACAATAAAAATACCTTTTTACCCTTATGACTTTTGTAAATTTGAAAGTTGATTGGATACTTTATTCTATTTATCATTTTCAATGTGCATTAAATAAGGGTAAAATAGATAAAATGTACATTGAAAACCTAAAACGATACTTATTTAAAAATTTTCAAAGATTCCAAAAAGACAATTATTTAAAAGGGAGGTAGCTAGTACTTTATAATTTCATTTTATACTTAATTTTTTTCCTAATTAATACAAGGGTTAGAAAAAAATGTTGAATGTTGCATTGATATTTAAGAATGACAAACAAAATGGAAAATGAAATCTTGACTAAAACGGTAATCTTTCGGCACCGGAAGTAGTAAAATTGTTACTCATACTTTGACTCGTGTTGTGTTTTTGGATAAGGTGATGGGGACTTGACATTCTTCCCCACCTAATTGTGTTACCCATCTCATTTAATCTAAATGCAATCCTTTCCTTAAAAAACGGAAGGAGTAGTAATTTTAATACCACTTATTATGAATTCAGTGAATTTCAATCGTAAGTTAAAACATCTTTAATAGTTTGTGGATTCCAAATCTAAGTATCATGTAAAATAGAAGTTTCTATTGATGATGTGGTAATTTAAGATATATAGTGTTTATTTTTAAGATATGAATAGTAGATTATGTATTTTATTTTAAATAGTATTTATTGTAGATAATGTCTATTTGATTATAAATGATGATACATAAGTGTTACATCAAATAGACATGGTCTATAATAAATGATGATACATAAGCGTCACATCATATAGAGAAGATTGGCTAGACAAGCTACTAAAGATGCATTTTCAAATTAATTGTCTATTCCTTACCATGTGTCAAGGAAATTTATAGAATAGACAAGCTGCTTAGAGCATCTTTGGTAGCTTGTGGATTCCAAATTTAGGTGGCATGTGAAAGAGAAGTTCATATTAATGATGTGGCAATAGTATTAAAAATAGATATTGTCTACTTTTAAGATACTGTTTATTCCAATTTAAATAGTATTTATTATAGATAATGTCTATTCGGTTATCTACATCAACACAATTAAATAGATATTGTTTATAATAAATGATGATACATATGTGCGACATCATATAGGAAAGGTAGACTAGACAAACTATTAAAGATTTATTTTTAAATTGATTGTCTATTCCTTATTATGTGATAAGACAATTCGTGGAGTAGACAAATCATCGGACATGCTCTTAGTTTAACTACATGTTAATTTACTCAGCGGTACTTTTTGCTTTTATAGATTAATTAATTACGCTTGCATTTAATTAATCAGATTTCATTAAAAGAATCCTAGGTATTAAATATTCTAATTCTGCAATTCTTTTGCAAGAATTTGCGGTACAATCTTTCCCTTGTTCACACGTATGGTATAGAGAAAATAAAAAGACTATTGGGTCATTATTATTGTATGTAAAAAGCCATTCTTGTTTGAAACCTTCAAATACTGCGGCTTTGAGCTGAAGTTTCAAACTTTTTACTAAAATAGGATAAATTAAAGTCAAAATTTACAGAGTTAAGAAAAAGTAGATAGGAAAGATACAGTTTTTAGTGGAGCTTTGGATACTTGAGTGAATTGGGGAGATGCACTATGGCGGTTTTGATGTGCTGTGGGCTCAGTCAATGCTTTTTCGCAATGAAAGGTACTTCCTTTTTGGAGGGTTTTTTGATCCCAGCTGTTACTTTTGTCTTTGCTCTGATGGGTTTGTTTTACTTTCAGTTCATAATTACCAATTATGAGATTTTTCTCCATTTGTGGCGTTTATTATGCTTGTTTTCATCTGGGTTGTGCTAGGTCTTGAAGTTTCTCTTTCTGTTCAGCTTGTCTTTTGTTCAATTATGGTGAATTTTAAGTAATTTGATGATTTGAGTTTTTTTTTTTGTTGTTTTAGTGAGTCATTGCAGTGTGCAAAAATGGCAATTTGGGTCTTTTGGTTTATCATAGAGTTTTTGAGATTTTGATTTTTAAGACTTACTTTGAATTCTGTTTGAGTAGAACATGAAACTTAGAAACTGGATCAAGAATTTGGAACTTGGAATTGAGAGGAGAGTGTGGAAAATGATGAGGTGCATCCGTTCTGGAGAGCAGTTAAAGGTTGATGACATGGCTGCTTCTTCCGAGTCATTGGCGACTCGGGACTACTCAGCCAGTGGCTTTTCGTCGCGAGCCGGTGAGTTGGATTCAAAGGTAGATAACAGCAACATCGAAGAAGCGGAGACGTCCCTTCGCGAGAGCGGTTACCTCAACTATGAAGTCAGTAGCTTCTCTCTTTCATTTACGTGCTTTTGAGTTCAGTATATTCAGATTGCTTTGCATAATTTCGAGCAGGTGAAAAGATTACGAGTTGTGTATTGTTATTTGGTGTAGGCTACGGTGGTTTGACCTTACTCTGCCTTTTATCACCATTGGATCAATCATCACATCATTGATCCAATGGTGATAGGAGGCAAAGTAATGGAGACTTTGTTTTTAATAAAAGCCACCGTAGAATTTGCCTTGTTATTTGGGTATTGGCTATTTAAGTATTTTATTGTAATCGGTTGGTTGAACTTAGAGGATGAGAATGCTTGAATGAACTATCTAAAGCATTGTATGCTGTAAAACGGGCCATTTTCACTTTAGTTTAGAGATGTATCAACCGTGTAAGTATTATTGGTATGTACATAAATTCTGTAAGAAATGCTTGAAAATTGTGACTTTCAAAATTTTGGCATCAGTTGAAGACTTAAGTTGCTACTACTAATAATTGTACTCTGCAAGGCTGTGATCATGTAGTCATTGGTGTTATGATTAAGTGTCTGCCTTCTTAGCGATGTTTGATCGTGTTTTGTAGGAAGCACGGGCATTATTGGGACGGCTCGAGTATCAGAAAGGAAATATAGACTCAGCACTTCATGTTTTCGAAGGAATCGACATCGCTGCAGTGACTCCCAAGATGAAAGTCTCGCTTTCTAGAAGGTGCGAACAAAATCGACGCCGTTCTCAAAGCGATCCTGCCCCACCCTTGTCCATGCACGCCATCACTTTACTCCTTGAAGCCATCCTCCTCAAAACAAAATCGCTGCAGCGCCTCGCAAGATTTAGGGGTATACCCGTCATTCTCCATATCATTTTTCACAACAGTCTGTTACATTACGTCACGGCTAACATATCTTCATCATATATGAACACAGAAGCTGCATTATCATGCAAAGTGATTTTAGACACGGTCGAGTCAGGACTGCCGGAAGGTCTGCCGGAAAATCTTTCGAACGATTTTAAACTCCGAGAGATTTTGAACAGAGCGGTCGAGTTGCTGCCGGAGCTATGGATTCTCGCTGAAGCTCCGCATGAAGCAATCCTGTCATACAGGAGAGCGCTTCTCTATCGCTGGAATTTGGAGGACGAGACGAAATCCAGGATCGAAAAAGGGTTTGCTGTTTTCCTTCTGTACAGCGGCACCGATGTAAGCCCGCCGAATCTCCGTTCGCAAACGGAAGGATCGTTTGTCCCGCGAAACAACATCGAAGAAGCTGTCCTTTTGTTATTGATTCTCTTGAGAAAAATCGCCAAGAGAAGGATTGAGTGGGACCCGACTATTATCAACCACCTCTCGTTCGGCCTGTCTGTTTCAGGGGAACTAAAGGCACTGGCCCACCAAATAGAAGAGTTACATCCCGGAGCGATGGACAGAAGAGTTCGATATTGTAGCCTTGCATTGTGTTATCACTGCGAGGGCGATGATATGGTGGCACTGAACCTTTTGAGGAATTTATTTAACCACCGTGAGAATCCTGACGGCTGTATAATCGAACTATTACTCGCTACGAAGATTTGCGCAGAAAACGCGGTTTATCTTGAAGAAGGCATGAATTACGCTTCTAAAGCAGCTACTGAGTTGCACGGGTCATGTGGCCAGATGGCGAGTGTTGCGCACTGCTTAACGGGTCTTTTATTGTCGGCTCAGTCTCGATTGGTTGCTTCTGATCCTGAAAGGACCTCGAAGCAGTACGAAGCTCTCGAGAGACTCGAAAATGCCGAGAAAGTGACGAGAGAAAGAGACCCGTATGTCATATACCATCTTAGCTTAGAAAATGCCGAGCAGAGGAAGTTGGACGATGCGCTACATTATGCGAAGCAGCTCTTGACAATTGAGGCGGGATCGAGCGTGAGAAGTTATGTTCTTTTAACTCGGATACTTTCAGCGCAAAAACGGTTTGTGGATGCAGAGGCTGTGATCAACGCTGCTCTGGATCAGACGGGGAAGTGGGACCATGGCGAGTTACTACGAACAAAAGCCAAACTCCAGATTGCGCAGGGCCAGTTGAAGAATGCTATACGAAGCTACACTCATCTTCTTGCTGTTCTTCAAGTTCGAACGAAAACCTCCAGTGCCGTGAAGAAGCTTCTAAAGGTACACACGAACTTTAATCGCCATAAACTTTAGTTCTCGTACAGTTGGTATATATATTAAGAAGAGTACTTGTATGATTTAATTCATGTTCAGAACAAGCGAAACCAAGAGACGATTCTGGAAATGGAGACGTGGCACGATCTTGCGAATGTGTACACTAGTTTGTCCCAATGGCGAGATGCCGAGGTGTGTTTGTTGAAGTCGAAGGCTATCAATCCTTATTCCGCGTCGAGATGGCATACTACTGGTAAAAAAAACAATGCCTCGTGTTTGAACTTTGTCTTGGGGTCATTTCGGTTGTGCTTTTCTTAAGAGTTTCATTTTCAAGCTTTTGCTGTAAGCAACAAAGTTGTTTTTTGGAAAAATAAAGTCAAACAGATCATAATTAAATAGTATTACGACCAAAATGTATTGTTCGAGGCCAAAATATGTGGTTCTATAAAAAGTTTGTGAAAGCAACTTATTAGAACAACAACTTGAAAAGCAATACCAAACAGTTCCTTAAGTAGAGCGAACTATATCGTGGTGATTTTGGCAGGTTTACTCTACGAGGCGAAGGGTATGCAGCAAGAAGCGCTCAAAGCATTCAGAGCGGCATTAGATGTGGAGCCAACCCACGTTCCGAGCCTGGTATCGACAGCCAGTGTCCTGAGACAGCTCGGGAGCGAGTCGATGCCGATCATCAAAAGCTTTCTTACAGACGCCCTTCGACTCGACAAAATGAACCATTTGGCATGGCACAATCTCGGTCTGCTCAACAAGGCCGATCCAACTTCATCGGCTGTAGAGGTGGCCGAATGCTTCGAAGCTGCCTCTCATCTCGAAGAAACAGCACCTGTCGAACCCTTCAGATGACTTTAACTGCATTTTGTTCTATGTTTTGATGTGGTTTCCTTCATATATTGTAATCTCTTACTAAACTCAACTCAGCCTATATAAATTAAAATTTAAAAGTATACATATATACGTGGTATAGAGCAGACAACTCGTTTCTTTTTGAATTGCAGCATTTTCATATGAAACACTGATCAAAAGAAAGGTGAATAAGTACAGTGAGAAGAGTGAACTCTAAATGGCAGAATATTTCAACACTAAAAGGGAAACAATTGGGGAGTAAACAGAATGCGTATAAACGGACTAAAATCCTACTTCTTGCGAAGATTGATGCCAGCTTTCTTTCTCGATGGTCTTGATCGCCTTGGTGGATAATCGCAGTTTGACATATCTATTACCAGCTTCCCACCAAATCTTCATTGTATTGCAGATTCACAAACTGCAACTTCTTTGTCTTGTGGTTCGGAAATGATACTTTGTTTGCCCTGTTCACTTTCTTCCCTGTAAAGGGACAAATTATACGTGCAAAAACCAACACATAGTAATCATCTGAAACAAGGACATCTAAATTATAAGGTAATTGTAAACTATGGATGATACATTACAACTTCAGAAAAAATTCAGAAGCAAGCAATTTCTGTTGGAACAATTAGAACACATAGAGGGGCCAACATGTACGATAACACAATTAAGCAGAAAGACTAAAGTTTTCATCAATCCATCAAATTCTCAATTCTTTTATTATGCAATGTGGTGAAATAAAACACACAATACCCAATCAAACTACGTTAGAACCCTATAAAGAGTGCAGCTACTGTTCAAACCCGCAAAACAGAGAATAAGAAGATTCACTAATATCTGATAAATGAATTTCCAGTAGAGGAAGAGAAGATTACGGGCAACAGCAAGTTGAAGAGAAACGGATTTTGAGATATCAGGTAGGCCGTAAGAAATAACGATGCCACTCAACTGAGAAGCAACAAACCCTAGCTGGGAAATAGAAGCGGATTTTGGAGAAGCCAAGTTTGCCATTTGTGGCCTGCGGAAGCAAATAGAAGCTGAGGCTGTGAGTTTGTTTTTCAATGCAATTTGAAAACGAAAATTATTATCGAGTAAGAGACAGAATGAGCAGATAGCAATGGAGTCTGGATTTCATTTGAAGCCTCTTTATTATTAAAGCCCACAATGAGACTCTTCGTTAGGGTGTTTTTGACCCTTGGTTTAACAAATAAATCAGAGTTAAAGGAAAAAAAGTTCGGAAGCCTTCTCTACTCTATCAGAGCCAGGTTTCGATCCTGGGACCTGTGGGTTATGGGCCCACCACGCTTCCGCTGCGCCACTCTGATTTGATGTATTTGGAGATTATCAAAATATTATCATACTATCTATTCTTGAATGTACTTACTTGGAGCCCCGAGGAGCTTTGCATTGCTTAGCATGTTTGTATTTTGTATATTTATCCTTGAACAAAGATATCAATTTTATTATTACCCATTCGTTTCACTAAAACTTCGGCTAAGATCCGAATATGAACCCGCACTTGGTTGTGATTAGACTTGTATGTCAAGCGGGTTGGATCGGATTGTCGGACTATAAACTAAATATATAAGTTAAAACCCCGTCCGACCCACGTTTTAAAATGTCGGGCTCTGACCATGCGTACGAGATAATTCCCAATATCATCCATACTCATGATAAGTTTTCTTACAACATTTAGGAGGATGAATAAAAGTAAAATACCAAATTTTAAATAAATATCTAAATACTATTCATGTTTACATTTTTCTGACTGGTTTATTATATAATAGTATTCATTGCGGTTAAATTTAAAAATTGTAATAGACTAATATCTAAAACAATTATTAAGTATTATATGTGAATATAATTATATAAAAATTGAAATATTTTTCATTGGGGATGGTTCAGGTAGTTATACAAATATCGACCCATAAAACTTCAGTCTCATCTTTTGAGCCCTATAAACATCTTGATCATAGCCACTATCTAGGATATTTAGTGCAACAGTTATATGTAATTTAGACATTAAGGTAGCTTCACCGGTCAACTTCTCTTACCCTATCATGTCTTATAAGTCCTAGCATCTTTCATAAATAATATACCTTGACGCTAGTTTGGTTATCGTTATGATTAAAGTGCAAATTTTCATACAAAGAAATTTAAAAATCTCTTAATTTATCAAATGAATCATAATAAATATTACAAGCAAATTGAACTATGAATATTCTATTAATTAATTAGATGATAGATCTACTAGGGGGTGTTTTTCCAAACTTATGATTTGTGACTTATAACTTAAAAGTGTTTTTTTAATTTTTAAGGAGTTTAAAAATAAGTAGTTAGGTGTTTTTGTAAAACGATTTTTAAGTCATTAAAAGTGTTTCTTAAAATTGAATTTTAAGTGACTTTTAAGTTGTTGAATCTTGAAAAGACTATAAAGTATATGTTTTATAAAAGTATTGAATATAATATAGGGGTAATATTGTAATTTGTTTGGTCAAAAAGTATATTTGAAAAAAAATCACTTTTAAAAAGTAAGTATTACCTACTTCTTACCTTTTACTTAAAAGTAACTTTTTTTAAGTTGAAAAAAGTTTAG